>MU228125.1:555667-598453 GCA_018584345.1 Thuja plicata | reverse complement strand
ACTTTATGGTGACTAAATTCTACGCTTTCAGTTATTTGTTTCTCTATTTACGCTATGTAATATAGTTTGTAATTGGTTTGCCTAGAATAATAAACATCTCTAACCTACACAAGGCTGCCACAGTGGATTTTTTCATGCCGATATTTGTGCTGCAACAACTAGCTTCATGCTATGGTTATCTTGGAACTTATATCAACGTTTTACCACTAGACATGGAGATTTGTTTCATAAACACTATTTTTTTTTCAAACCTAAGCTGTTATTCATTGATTATATTATTTGATTGAGAAACAATAACACCGTTCACAACTTTCATTGCTTCCAGCGTCTTGCATCGGTAAGAAAAACTTCAAGGTAAGTATGTGATGGTCACACCTACTGCTCTATTTAAAGGTGCGAATGCAGTTTGTTTGAAGTAGTAGAAATTGGTTTATAAGAAAACAATTTTTGAAATAAAATATTTTTTCATTTTATTCTGGTCTATGTTTGTTTGTAGGATATCCACAGATAGGATATTACAGACCGGAACCACTTGTGGTTGTGTCATTGCAGTATTCATAGGCTTCGCCAACAAAGGAGTCGTGGGGTCATCAATATTTATTTTTTCTTTTGTTATATAGATTAAAGATCTTAGATGAAATTGTTTTACCTTATATATTTCAGTGGAGATTAAAGAAATTTTGCAAATGAAAATTTTCCTTATTTTTATTAAATTTATGTCGTATGATACATTTCTCCCTTTCTCTTTTGTGCTACAGAGGATATTTTATGTGTATATGTTGTGTGGTCATCATTATTTTGTGCATTGAACAACTTCCCAATCAACTCTAGATGGTTTTTTGTTATTATTACTCTGATATCTTCTTGGGCATCGAGTTTATGCTAATTATATGTGGGAAGCGTATACACACTGTTTATAGCCAGTGTAAATTTTATAGTCATAAGGACAATAAATATAAGAAAGAAGAAGGAAAATCGGTTAGGCATTCTTTCTATAGAGGTCAAATAGAAGAGAGCTGATTTTGAGGGGATTCGAAGCTAGAACCTAAAATTTCACAGGTTTGTTCAATTTTGCTTTTATGGTTCGTTGTTGATTTTTTGTTTTTCATTTTTTGATTTGGGATTGTTTTTCTTTTGGGCAGATTAGATCAATGGAGGGCTTACATGCTATTGATCTCAAAGAGTTTGGAATTGCACTTTATGTTGTTTTTGTTTACGTGATGTTATTTTTTCCCCATGATCCAACCAATCTCACAAAGACCATTCAGCAGATATGCAATGTGTAGTACAGGATTCCGGATTGTGTTCATATCACTGCAGAATGCCATGACCTTCTATACAGAATTTTTGTGGTGGATCCTGCCAAGAGGATCACTATTCAGGAGATCCAAAATCACGCATGGTTTGTGAAGAAGTTAAGCGCAGATGCATCAAAATATATTGTTAATAATGGGGAGGAGAAGGAAGGTTAGAGAATTGATGAGATAATGAGAATGATAGGGGAGGCCAAGAAAAGAATCCCTGCATCTCAGGGATTAGGGTGTGAGGGGCGATATAGTCTTGAGGTGCATGATATGGATTTCGTAAAGGAGGACTTCATTTGTGTAGCCTAACTAATTGGGGGGGGCTTTCTGTCACGCTTCTTCTGCAAGCTTGTATGATCAAAATCATGGCTTACCTTTACTCTCTGTATTTTACTGCACTGAATGTACTACTTTTTTCTATGTAAACAAGAAACACTTTGCATGAAGGTTTTTGTCTTTCTGTGTTTTAGTTCTAAGGTTTGGTTAGCAGTCGTTTGAAAAGCATTTGATTTTTTTTTTGAAAAATAATCTAAACTGAAAACTTGAGTTTCCTAAAGCCCATGTTTCTCTTTATTAAAAATATCTAAACTAAACTAAATAATCTACATTGAAAACATGAGTTTACTGAAGCATCAACTCATGCGACACTACGCTTCTTTCCTGGCTTGCATGTTGGAAGAAGGGAGAGAAAGGAACAAGGAAACAGGGAAGTCTGGTGAAGTAGAATACATTCCATTCATGAGGGGGTGCACATTCATATTCTGGATGCCTTCCACGCATTTGGAGAAATATCTTTAGATTTACATTAGGTTTTGGTTGGGGGGGTCAACCTTCTTGGCTTGGATCAAATGAGATTGTATATTTCTTGTTAGATCACATTTTATTCTCAGATTTGAGACATTTTATTATGGATGTTTACATATAAATTAATTATTTTACCATTAATTTTACAAAGAGAAAACAGTCTCTCTTTGCACGTGTTAGGTCTGCTCTTCTAGTCATTGAATCAGTGTTTCATGTGCTTGATTTTATTCCAAAATGTATGCTGCATTTACTAAAGCTGTCACGTTCTTGCTTTCTATTTTGAGCGTTAGTTTCTCCATCATTTTCTTCTTGTCTTAGAATGTGTTATAGTGTCCCTTTGTTAGGCATTAAAGGATATATATATATGTGTGTGTGTGTGTGTGTGTGTGCACGCGCGCCCACACACACACACACACACACACACATATATAGTTATTAAATTATAAATGTCATAATCTTTTAAAATGTGGCGATTAATTAAATTATTGTCATGTCTTTGTAATCTATTTTATGCATTACCATAATAAAGAAGCTCGTATCTAAATAAATTTGTTTAAACTTCTATTAAAATTTTTATTAACAAGTTATTTTTTTATTAACAAGTTACATACTCAAAATTACAGCTACTAATGCAAATTAAGTCTTTGTTATTAAAAATTAATGAAACAAAACTACAACTGCTAATGGACCTATAAATGCCTTCAAAGTATAAACTAAACTAGAGTTTATTCTTTCAACATAATTCCCACTTACAATTTACAATTATTTAACATTTCCTTTTAAAAATCAAATTAAGAGACAACTATATTTGTATAAAAATATGATGACAAATATTTATATACTAATTTTTTTTTTATAATTAATTAAAATTAAAGCTAGTTACACAACTTAAGGCAAGTACTAGCCACTACATGGCACTTGTTCTTATTACATTTGAACATGACTAATAATAATTGTAGAACAATATGCACCTTGAGTGATTAAGTGCACACACTTATTTTTCCAATCTCATTAATCTTTAAGTTAGTTTTTCAATCCATGCGAGAACTCCTCAAAAAGGGAAATGATTATTTATATAGAAATGAGTAATGTATGGTGCAATTTGTTTTTAATCAATTGGTCATAGTTTGCAGATTAACAAATTGGATAAAGTTAGATTTAGACAAAAGCACGTGGATATTATTATTATCTTGTTTGTACTAAATGGAAACTTAGTTCTATATTTTTTTTCTCTATTTAATATTAAAATTGTTAAGAAAAAGTGTTTCAACCTTGTATTTACATACAATTACTATTTATAGTAAGTTTACATTTGCACACAATTTTTCCTAAATTTTTCACAAAAGTTTGGCTGGGGTGAATAAGCATGCTAATAAATTTATATTTCAAGACAATATTTAGATTTGAAGATATTAAAGTTTTTATTTTTTTAAGTTGCAAAAGAAATTTTAGAAATTTAATTTTTAAGGCTTTAGAGGCTCCAAAATGGCCTAAAAAATGTTTGTAATTGGTACAGGGGCTATAGTGTAATAGAGCACATCATGAGCTTGGCATCTTTGATTGGAGATAAGATGAGTGCTACTTTATAAGTATTTTTTAGCTCATGGTTTTGTAATGTCATTTGACGGTTTCATGTATTGTACCTCCTATATATTAGGTGTGTGATATGGAGTGTGTGTACATCTAAGAGTCCTATAGATGTCCTATAGCTATTTAGTTATCTGAAAATATGGTTGGTTATACTCTTGTAAGTATCTTCCTTTGTAAGTACATTGTAATTTGTTATTTATTTTTGAATAATAGGTTGGGTGGCTTTTTGAGTGTGGGGCTTTTCTCTTGAAAGGGGTTTACCCCATGTAAATTACTATGCTTTTTAATATTAAAAGCAACAAAAATAGGGTTTTGTCCCTTTACATCAAATCCCACAAGAAAATAGTTGACAAGGAAGACAGTTGTAGTAAATTAACAACACAATAACAATACACTAAGAATATAAAAAACAATTAGAACATATCTAAAAACAACATCATCAAAATAATGATACTTTGTAGAGTACTTATTCATGAAACCATCTATACTCCCATAAGTCTTATAATAAGGCCACTTAGGATCATCCCTAGTAAAAGCCAGAAATAAAATAATTAGATTTTTCTCTAACTACAAACAAAAACAACATTAAAATGCTTAACACAATTTCAGGCTTGGTGATTAACAATAGAGAAAAAAAAAAACAAGGAACGCCATCCTAATCAAGCTCCTCTAAACTTTCACCCCACTTGTTGTAGCATATTATACTATTCCTCTATGAGGAACTTTAAGAGTTCTTTGTCATTTCCTTCATCATTCTCATCAGCACCAATTCTATTGTTTTGAAGTAGTCACAAGGAGGTGGTAGAACTATACATTACTCGCAAGTTGAACCTAGTGATGCTAGCAATTTTCCTTTCAAGCTCAACTACCCTAGATTTGGTCATGTCCAGGTCATTCGCGCTAGTGGTGAACTTAAGATAGGCCCCTTTCTATTTATCCTTATAGGTCTTAGTAGCCCTCAGTTTACTCACATCCTCCTCCTCATGCATCATGTCATTAGTAAGATCAATGCATTTAGTCTTGAGGATTTCATAAACATGAGTGAAAAACTAACTCCAAACTTCCATCATGCTCATCATCCCCTCTTTTTCATCTTCTTCATCTCTACTTTTTTCTTCATTTTCATCACTCCCATGACCCTCTTCCTCCTCACAGTTAGAATCCACCATTTTCTTCTTTTTTCCTTTATCAGTAAGATGGGTAGAAATCCTATTTGATAATCTAGGAGCACTAGTTTCTTCCACGACTTCATCTTTAGAAAAAATCTCTTGTATAGTGAATTTGGTTTTTTTCTTAAAGAGGGGCAAAAATTTCCTTTTATGTTCAATAGGTTTCAACTTAGTGTTAGTGTGGGTGGGGGTTTTAGGAGTGTCTTTACGGGAAGCAATTTTTAGTCTTGGATTATTAATACATTTCTTCTCACTCAGACCAGGGGCATCCATTAAAGTTACAAAGCAAGTTGTGGAAAAACTGGGGGCTTCCTAGAAAAAAATCTGTTTAGGAAGGCATTATGCTAGATGGAAGTGGTAGAGATGGAAAATTATCCCTTGGTGAAGGGGCATAGGTTTTTTACCCTAGCTCCTAGCACTATCCATAACTTCTTTCACATAATTATCAAGGGAATTTAGGATTAAAAAGGGGGAATAAATAATTCTACAATTAGGAAAATGATTAAGAAATGACATATGGTAGAATTAATAAAAACTAAACCTACCTTTATGGGTAAAATAGTTCACCACCATTAGGCATGCCTATTCCCAGGGTTCACGAGTTGTTATCTCTCATATGCACTGTGAAGTTTAACAAGGCTTTTGTCTTTCTTAAAAAACTAGTCAAGGCCATTTGTATCTGACACCTTGCTCATTTTTGTCCACATTCTACCATTAATAGGGTGGATAGTCACTTTTTCCATGAATTCTTCATTAAACTCAAATGAAATGCCTCCTAGAAAAACCCTTCTGTCCACCCACGAAGATGAAATTATAAGCATAGATTTTTATCATATCCATTCAAACACTCCATAAACTATGTAACCCCTCCCTCTTTGTAAATTTCCCAAAATATAGGATCATTTTTTAACTGATTAGGTTTTCTTGGTTTGATCCTCACCCTGTCCCCAACCATGGTATCACTTTTATCAAGTATAGAATATCGACTCACAAAAAGATTCAAATTAGCATGCTATTAGAAGAAATAGAGAAAATCACAGTAAATAAGTTGGTGAAATGTGTGTAATTATTAATATGCATGCCCCTAATTACCCCCTTTTATCTCATGACTACTAGTGTGTATGATCAACCCATCCCCATAGGGATAATAAGTGAATTCTAGATTACAACATCTTTCCCAAATTTATTTCTTGTAAAAAATGTTAAAGAACTTTGAGTAATCCCACAATGATGAAACCATCCCTTCCCATGAGTGTACTTAAACATGATCAAATGACATTAGCTAGCCACAGTATTCCACCTCATAGAACCACTTAGGTGTTTGATCACATAGCTGCACAACCTGACATTATCTTTGGGCTTAGCTATAAAATTTAATTTTTTTGCCGACTTCAAATCCTACCCTTGCGTAGACCAATAAATTTTCAACCTTTCTCCATTAAGTAATAAATCCATACTTAAGAGGAAGCACCAGTAGCTAAAAGTTTTATATCCTGTGTGTAGCTAATTCTAAATTTATCTCTCTAGTTAGGAGAGTTTTCACTTGGTTAGGAAGACATTCCATGTTGCTCTAACATCTAATGCCTTCCAAATTCAAACCCACAACTGTCATAGCATCTGCAACTCTATTTCCTTCCCTGAAGGTATGATTGTTACCTAATTTTTTAGTCCGGCTCAAATAGCTAGAGATTGGACATCTTTTGCAATTAAAAGATGAAAGATACATTTTATGATTGTAAGTTTTAGATTAAGTGTAGTACTGAAAATAAAAGTTGATAAAAGAAACATTTCATTGATTATGAAAGTGTATTACCACAAACAATTACACATATACTTGCAATTAAAATTCTTTTACTATCATAAGAAATTACAAGGCCCACACAAGTCATGGGATAGCTATCAAAATATATGTGGTTACAAGTAACTATGCATAAAGAGATAAAATGAGGACAGGGGAGAGGGACCCATCTTTTCCTATTGAATGAAAAATCCCATCTACTTGCAATCATATCTCTATCCTTAGATCCATCTTGAGTTTTCCTGTTAGTAATAACAGAGGGGGGGGGGAGTGAATCAGTGGCCTCAAAAATTAATCCTTAAATCAACCCTTTAAAACTTATTACCACTTTTAAGCCTCTATTTATACTCAATCCTACAAGATGAATGCCTTGAAATACTTATAACAATTTACTACTTGTCAAAATGCTTTGTAAATCTCTCTTCTGTATGTTTACCGATAAGCGGTCTTCTATTTACCAAAACACAGTAAATAACTAGTGTATACCGATCAATCCAGAATATCTTATGTGAAATGTAAAATACTAAAGTAATGAAACATAAACACATAACACATGGATTTTTAATGTGGAAACCCTGTTAAGGGAAAAACCACTGGGACTGGTACCCCAAATTTTCACTCTTCTGAAGTGAGCTCGATTAAGAGCCAACCCTATTAAAGGTTACAAAGACATGGTTAGGTGTGAACTTGTTAGAGGATTTAAAAGATAGTTTGTAACTTAGTATCTGGTATCTAATGCTACCATCCTTGATCAAATACTCACTTGGCCTATCAATAGGTATCGGGCATATCCAATGCTACTTTCTATGATCAAAATTTTTCATACTCCTTGGGATGTATCTCAATTACAAAAGACTTTTAAGTCCTGCTCGGTTAAAAGACTTGATGCTTCAATGGTTAAACTGAAACACTAAAGTGATTTGTTCACACATACAACTTGAATTGTAGATTTTTAGATCTATTGTAAGTGCATTACCTCTCTGATCAATATAATCAATTCAATACCTTTGCTCCACACTATTCTTCTCTGTGATGTTGTCTCACTGTTTATCAGTGTCTGCATAATCTAGCTCTTTCCTCACCTTGTTGATCAAGTTTGAATGAAGACTTTCTTCTCCTTTAGAATCTCTTTAGCATCTATTTTCTCTTCTCTTCACCCCACAATTCATAATGAATTGGGTTGTCTCTACATAGACATGATTTCACCATTTCTTGGCTTTCTTGATCTTGGCATGATACACAATTCTCGCCAATTAGATTTAAAGAAAAACTTCAATTTTATCTCATAGAGATCTTCTTGCCAACTGGACAAAGCAACTTTAAATCCTTTAATTATCTTCATCTTTTATCTTATCAATTAAAAAAATGATAAGTATCAGTTAAGTCTATTTATAGCTCTTAACAAGTAAGCATTTTGTCATTTTTGAACTCTTTGTTCTGTCAGTCAACACTTCAGTTAGTCATCGGTGATAACTGGCTGTTCTATCAGTGTGACTTCTATTGTCTTCGAGATCTCCATCCTTCAGGAAACACTGTAATTCTATCCATCAAGTTACTCTGTGCTTTTCTCGTCGGGAAACACTGTGACTTTGCTCATCGGTAATGCTGTGCATTTTCTCATCAGGTAACACTGTAAATTTTCTCTTTTACTCTATCTATTAGTGTGCACTCCGTCGGTGTATACAGTCACTTTTGTGAATAATTGACTTATATGCATTACTAAAAGCATAGCCTTTGATTCATCAGTTCTTTGAATTATTTGGCAGTAGGTCTATGAGCATACATATTATATCAAGTTAACAACAATGACAATACAATACATTAACTAATTTTAATGCCTTGCATGGTCATCAACTTAATATCTTCAAACATTCAATTAGTTATAGTTCATCAATCTCTCCCTTTGGAATTGATGGAAAGACACTACATTATTACACTATATTACTGCTAATACAATATGAAATATAATAGTTGAATTTAATCAAACTACAAATCTTATATACTATAACCGACACAAATATCTGGTCCTTGGTAAGCTCAAATAAGCTTAGGTTTGATTCTTGTTTCTTTCTTTTTGTCTTCAATCTCTTTACTAGATAGATGTAGAATCATTCTTTCTCTGATGTGATGTGTTCTCTTCTATGTCAAACTCTCTCCCTTTGACTGTTCTCTTTTTCTTTTGATGTCTCTTGTCAAAAATTCTTTCCCTTTGCATGTACTCTCCCTTTCTTGTTACATCTCTCCCTTTGGATAATGTGATGGATATAATCTCTCCCTGATGTATATTCTCTCCCATGGATATAATCTCTATCTGAAGTGATAATGGATATAATCTCTCCCTTTGACAGCAATGCCAAACAAATATTTTTGACAGTAATACCAAACAAATCCTTTCTATCCATAATATACTCCTTGAATTTCCTAATCCATCGGCAATACAATAAATTTGGTGCTCGGAGTAGATAAATACCTTGTTGTGTATAGATTTATCTTTGAAGTCCATCTCTTTTCTTACATCAACATGAATGATATTCCAATAATATGTAGGCTGATGCAACCTTCTAGTCATTTTTACTAACCAGTAGACAAGGGTCTAACCCCTAGTCTCTTTCTTAAGTATTCAAATGCATCCTTGGGTAGTGGCTTGGTGAAGATATCGGCTAATTTTTCCTTAGATTGCACATACTCAAGTATCACCTCCTTTTCTTGAACTTGTTCTCTCAAATAGTGATACTTGATGGCAATATGTTTTATTTTAGCATGCATGACTGGATTCTTGGAAATGTTTATTTCCCTTGTATTATCACAATAGATAATTACTGATTCAAGAATTTTTATATGCATACCTTCTAGTAACTGTTTGATCCATGCAATATTTGAGCAATTTGCAGCCGCAACATCATACTCTACTTCTATAGTAGAATGAGAAATGCATCCTTGCTTCTTGCTAATCTATGTGACAAGTATGTCACCCATAAAGAATACTCCTCCAGTTGTGCTTTTCCGGTCATCAATATTTCCAGCCCAATCAGCGTCGGTAAATACCTTAAGTTCAAGTTTGCCTTCTCTTCTATTCCATAAGCCATATTTCTTGGTATTCTTCAGATATCTTAGTATTCTTTTCACAGTAGTCATATGTGATTCCCTGGGATTAGTAAAAAATCTTGCAACTATTCCTACTTCATGTGCAATATATGGTCTAGTATGTACAACATACACGAGTTTTCCAATCATTGATCTATAGAAAATTTGATTTATCTCTGATGACTTGTCCTCCTTTGTCAGCTTACATGCATTTTCCATCGGTGTTCCAACTAGTTTGGAATCTTCCATCTTGAATAATTTTAGGACTTCCTTGATGTATTTGGATTGTGTAATGAAAATAACTTCATCTTGTTGCATGATCTGTAGACCAAGAAAGAACTTGATCTCTCCAAACATAGACATCTCAAACTCTTTGCTCATTTCATTTGCAAATGATTTTCATAGCATATCATTTCCTCCAAATATGATGTCATCAACAAATATCTCAGCAATAAAAATGTTAGCATCAGTATCTTCCTTCAAATAAACATTACTATTTTCACTAGTCCTTATAAATCCAATACTTATAAGATAGGAAGGAAGTCTTTCATACCAGGCTTGGGGTGCTTGTTTCAATCCATACAAGGATTTGTGTAGTCTACATACCATGTCCCTCTTGTCTGGATCAACAAATCCTTCTAGTTGTTCAATGTATACCTCTTCTTCAAGTATTCCATTTAGGAATGCAAATTTGACATCCATTTGATATACATTGAATCCTTTATGTGCAACATAAGAAAGTAATATTCTTACTCCTTCTAGCCTACCAATGGGTGCAATGATTTATCCATAGTCAATTCCTTCTTCTTGTGCATACCCCTTGCATACTAGTCTTGCTTTATTTCTAGTGACTTCTCCATTCTCGTTCAGTTTATTTCTGAATATCCATTTTGTACCGATGACATTCTTTTCATCTAGTCTCAGTACAAGTGTCCATGTATTTTTTTCTCAATATTTTCAATCTCCTCATTCATAGAACTAATCCATTCATCATTATCAAGTGCAACATTGATAGATTTTGGCTCATAATCACAAATAAGACATCTTGTGTTTAGAGACTTACTTTTGGTTCTCATTCCAGCCTTCTTATCTCCAATGAGCTAGTTTTGAGGATGTTTCCTTTTGAAATATCTGGAAATTACACATTCAAATCTTTATCTTTCATCTTGATCATCATTATGTCCTTCATTCTGTTCTCCATCACTTGGTACATCATCTTGAGCAATTTCCTGATTGTCGGTATTTGCAACCTGATGCTCAGGTGCAATGATTTGTTTCTCAGGAGCTCTACATTGTTGGTTGGGTAGAGTGTTAGGTTCTTTATTGTAAATAAACCTATTGTAATCCTTTGGTTCTTTTGTGCTTTCCTTTTTGTTCTTCTCTTCAAGTTCATGTATCTTCACATTTGCACTTTCAACAATTTTGTTAGAGGCTTTATTGAGAAATTTATAAGCCTTGCTCTAGGTGGAATACCCTAGAAATATTCCTTCATCAGTCTTGGAGTCAAGTTTTCCATTTCTATCATCTTTTAAGATATAATATTGAATACCAAAATTTTTGAAGTAACTTACATTGGGTGTGTAACCATACCAAAGCTCATAAGGTGTCTTCTTGGTGTCTTTCTTCAATTGTACTCTGTTCAATGTGTAAACAGAAGTCCTGATAGCTTCTCTCTAGAAGATTTTGGTGATGCCTTTCTCTATCATCATTGTCCTTCCACAATCAACTATGGATATGTTCCTTCTTCTAGCAATTCCATTATTTTGTGGTGTTCTTGGTGCAGAGACATGTCTTTTGATTCCATGCTCATTACAAAATTTAGTGAATTCATCTAAAATAAATTCCCCTCCTCTATCTGATCTTAAGCATTTCAATTCTTTACTAGTTTTTTTCTCAACCATTGCTTTGTACCATTTAAACATCTTGAATGCTTCAGATTTATCTATTAGAAACATTACTGTCATCATTCTAGATTAATCATCAAAAAAGAGAATAAAATATATATCACCATAGTAACTCTTTTTCCTCATAGGTCCACATAAATCAGTATGGACTAATTCTAGAATGACATCAAATGTATGGGTTTTTTTTTTTGAAACTAGACTTTGTCATCTTACCTTTTTGAAAATTTTTACACATGATATTATCAGGCTTGGTTATCATCAATAAGACTCTTACATTTCTCTTTTTTATTATCTTTATCATGTTGTCAAATTTCACATGACACAACCTTTTGTGCCACAACCATATGTCTTCGTTTCTAGCCATTAAGCAAGTGGTGTCAGTATCATTCAGATAGAATAAGTTACCTTTTGTCTGCTCATCGGTATCAATCATATTTCTTGATTCATTGAAATTTTTTTCCTTCTTATTGTCAAATGCTACTTTGTGACCTGAGTTATTCAACTAAGAAACACACAATAGATTATAATTCAATCCTTTCACCCAATAAGCATTTTCACATTTTATCAGGTTATTCAACATTATAGTTCCTCTACCTTCAACTAGACAAGGTGTGTCATTACCCATTCTTACTGAACCACCATTATAGTATTCAAAAGTCTGAAACTTGTGTTTGTCACCAGTCATATGGTGAGTGTAGCCACTACCTATGATCTAGACATCATTTTTACTAACTTTAGATATGAGTGCAGTTTCTACATACCTTTCTTTATTATCATTTGAGTCATCTTTTACTTCCACAAACACCATCTTGATGTCTTCATCAGATTCGGTGTCAGTATGATCATCTTTGCATTTTTCTAGGTAACTGGATTTATTTCCTTTGTCCTTGTAGTCTCAGGTATCTCTTCTCTCTGATTATCAATTTCTTCTGTAATCACCTCTGTCAAACTTCTTTTCAAATGACCTATCATTACTTTTGTCATATTTTCTTCTGTTAGGACATCTTGCAGCAAAGTGTCCAATCTCTTTACAATTGAAACAAACAAGTGGTAATTTACCTTTGTATTTACCTTTGTCTCTTTTAATTCTTCTAGCCATAAGTGCTTCATTTTCATCAAGATCTTCTTCTTCACTTTCACTATCACTATCTTTTCTCATAGTGTGTTTATGACTTGATTTAATTATTCTTAAAGAAGATTTGAATATAGACTCTATGTTTGGTAAGACACTATTATCAAAGTTGTTCATCTCAAATGAAATCAGTCTTCCAATCAAACTATCTAGAGTAACATTTCTATTTGCTACTACTCTCATTTCTTGTATGGTAGATACTCTAATAGAATAAGTAGGCAGTAAGGTTCTTAGAATTTTACTTACCACTATATCTTCTTCTAGTACACCTCCAACTCCTTAGATAGCATTGACTACCTCTTTGATTCTTGTGCTGTACTGTGTGATGTTTTTACCTTCTATCATTTTGAGCTCATCAAACTTTCCTCTAAGGATTTCTTCCTTGGCTCTCAAAAAATTATTGTCACCACCATGTACAAGCATCAATTTGTCCCACATCTGCTTTGCAATTTTGAAAGTTTTGACATCTTCAAACTTAGCATCCGAGAGTGAGGAAGAAATCTCTATCATCATGCAGTTGTGTTCATGCTTCTCTCTCATTTGTTCAAATGTGGGTGCTCCTGTGGGAAACACATATTCAGTATTTAAGTATTGAGTAACATCATTTCCAATACCTGATAAGTGGAGTCTTATTTTGCATTACCATGAAGAAAAATTATCTTTGTTCAACTTGGGCACATATCACCTATTCATCTTGTGATCTTTAGCTTAGGTTTTGAAACCTTCCTTTAAATAAAACAAGCTATGATACCAATTGCTAGTAATAACTAAGAGGGGGGGGGGGGGGGNGTGGTGAATCAGTGGCCTCAAAAATTAATCCTTAAATCAACCCTTTAAAACTTATCACCACTTATAAGCCTCTAGTTATATTCAGTCCTACAAGATGAATGCCTTGAAATACTTATAAAAATTTACTACTTGTCAAAATGCTTTGTAAATATCTCTTATGTATGTTTACTAATAAGCAGTATTCTATTTATCAAAACACAGTAAATAACTAGTGTATACCGATCAATCCAGAATATCTTATGTGAAATCCAAAATGGTAAAGTAATGAAACATAAACACGTAACACCTAGATTTTTAACATGGAAACCCTGTTAAGAAAAAAACTACTGGGACCGGTACCCCAAATTTTCACTATTCTAAAGTGAGCTCGGTTAAGAGTCAACCCTGTTAAAGTTTACAAACACACTGTTAGGTGTGACCTTGTTAGAGGTTTTAAAAGATAGTTTGTCACTTAGTAGCTGGCATCTAATGCTACCATCCTTGATCAAAAACTCACTTGACCTGTCAATAGGTATCAAGCATATCCAATGCTACTTTCTATGATCAAACTTTTTGATGCTCCTTGGGATGTATATCAATTACAAAAGACTTTTATGTCCTACTCGGTTAAGAGACTTGATGCTTCAATGGTTAAACTAAAACACTAAAGTGATTTGTTTAGACATACAACTTGAATTGTAGATTTTTAGATCTATTGTAAGTGCATTACCTCTCTGATCAATATAATCAATTCAATACCTTTGCTCTACATTGTTCTTCTCTATGATGTTGTCTCACTATTCATCGGTATCTACAAAATCTAGCTCTTTCCTCAGCTTGTTGATCAGGTCTGAATGAAGACTTTCTTCTCCTTCAAAATTTATTCAACATCTATTTTCTCTTCTCTTCACCCTACAATTTTTAATGAATTGGGTTGTCTCTATATAGACATCATTTCACCGTTTCTTTGCTTTCTTGATCTTGGCATGATCCACAATTCTTGCCAATTAGATTTAAAGAAAAACTCTAGTTTTAACTCGTAGAGATCTTCTTGCAAACTGGAAA
Organism: Thuja plicata; assembly: GCA_018584345.1. Classification (NCBI taxonomy): domain Eukaryota; kingdom Viridiplantae; phylum Streptophyta; class Pinopsida; order Cupressales; family Cupressaceae; genus Thuja; species Thuja plicata. Next base: position 583,835 of record MU228125.1, on the reverse strand, counting down.
AAGAATCTTTAAATCATTTACTTATCTCTATCTTTTATCTTTCCGATTAAAACAATGATAAGTATCAGTTAAGTCTATTTATAGCTCTTGACAGCTAAGCATTTTTTCATTTCTGAACTCTCTGTTATGTCACTCAACACTTCGATTAGTCATCGATGATAACTGACTATTCCGTCGGTGTGACTTCAATTGTCTTTGGGATCTCTGTTCATTGGGAAATACTATAATTATGTCTGTTGGGTTACTCTGTGCTTTTCTCGTTGGTCAACACTATGACTTTTCTTGTTGGTAATGCTTTGCATTTGTTCATCGGGTAACACTGTGACTTTTCTCGTTTACTCTATCTATCGATGTATACAGTCACTTTGTGAATACTTGACTTATATGCATTACTGAAAGCATATCCTTTGATTCATCAGTTCCTTGAATTCTTTGGCAGTATGTCCATGAGAATACAGATTATATCAAGTTGACATCAATGACAATACAATGCATTATCTGATTTTAATGCCTTGCATGATCATCAACTTAATATCTTCAAACATTCAACCAGTTATATTTCATCATTTCTATCATGATAAAAAAACTTATAGGGGGAGGAATTATTTTTGTTAGAGCTTGGGGTCAGTCCTATGTCAACAAATTACCAAAGCATACATAGATAATGATAAATGCATCAAAATAGATAAAAAGAAGCAAAAATGAATACATAATGGTTCATTTTTTATCTAACAAGTTTGTGTCATGTGTAGAAAATATGTACACTATTTATGTTTTGGCATGTGGGATAAAGTGGGCTCCCACAAGGGTTGAGCCTAGAATGCTATCATTAACCTCCATTGTTATAACAAAAGTGTATGTATAGCGACATCATCAATATCACTGAAATAAGATCAAATGGGAATAAATTACTTATAGAAGTGAATCCATGTCACTTCCATAAGTGATAAATATCCACTCCACAATATTGTTATGACAATAATGATACAATCTTCAAAGGGCTGGTGTTAGAACAATAGTCACCATGTTAAGAGGATACTGATAAGAGTGGGCTACAATAGAGTCATAAACAATAAAGGATAATGAACCTAAGATAAAGTAATATAAAAAAGTAATGGAATATGACTTGAATAGAAAGGGAAACAAAATATAATATACATGAAGTGTAATAGATCAAGGTTATTCAAGGTCATTAACATTGAGGCAACATTTAAATAAGTATGCTTTGGAGAGTCACTATTTTTGAAATCTTGATCAGTGATCAACATTAAATACATCCATGGAGAGTACAAATGGAATAAAGACCAAATTATAAGGTCAAAAAGGCATCATGGTGATGATATCACACACTAATTGAAAAATAAGGAAACATCAAATGAACCAAAAAATTTGTAATATTTCTAAGGACAGTCATATGTCATATGAGTGAACAAGGAAAAAATGCAACATAAACAATAAAATACCAAAATGATAGATACATAATTCTCACTCATAAGACAAAATGATAAGAAAGAGATTAAGACATTGAAAAATCATCAAATGGTGATAAAGAAGTTTTAGAAATAAATCATAAAAAATGACCCAAATTAGGAGGTCAACACAGTGCAGTAAAATTATATTGTTTAGAGTATAAATGAATCAACTATAGGGAGGAATGCATATGGATCAAATCATAAATGGAACCTTGAAATCGCAATGAAATATATAATTATACCATGAATTAGACTGATATTTTGTGGAAATCTCATCTGCAAGTAGATGTTATGTAATGAAGATACAAATTCACACTTTACATAAAGGTCCATGACACTCGTATCTAAGTCACAGTTACATATATATAGTTTAAAGAGAACAATGATTCATTTTTGTTACAAAGGGTTTCAATCAATACAATAAGGTATGAGCAATTTGAGGCAGTAGATCAAAGCATTAAAAATGGTGGTAAAGTGAAGAACATAATAACATCATTGTCATGATGCTTTGTAGAATAATGGTTTTCAATGAAACATGAGAATAAAATAGTTTCCTAGTAGGTAAGAGGGGAGTGCTTAAATTTTATAAAGTGTCACATTCATGTGTAAACCAAAATATTTACATACAATACTATTGACAAGGAACAAATATAATTAAGAAATCAACATTGAAGTCATGTTATCATCTATAGAACACTGTAACAATAGAGTATCAACTTTAATGCATGTTACAATAATCTAGATAGTGGTATTAATCAATAGTGCTATTCATGGTGAAAAATAGAGACATTCAAATGCTTAGTGTTGATCAAAACCCTGAGAAGTGGTGAATGAAAAACATACTTTACCTCAAAAGTAGTTGTACATGATATGATGCATATGAAAATAACATGAACCATAAGATTATGTAACATGAAAACATTTATTAAAATGTCATATTAGTTACAACTGTGAAGATCATCTACATGGAAGCATCTTTAAGGGCTACAAAATGACATTTTTTGCTACAACTAGAGTCATATGGTTGCAAAGTGAAGTCAATAATAACAAACAATGCAATTTTCAAGTAAATACAAAAAAAATGTATTGTTGTTTATGAACATGTTAAACAAAACAATGACATACCATGTAATAAAAACAACCAAAGATAAGCATATTTCATAATGGTATTAACCTGTAACAGTCACAGTTCTGATAAAATGATAGTATTAATGAAGATAAGAATGTTGGTAAAAAATTCTATCAAATTAATGATATGGACAAAATGAATGAGTGACATTGAGAGAATAAAAAAATATAGTAGAGAACGTCTTGTAATTTTCAATAGTTGTATTGGCTATGCATAGAGACTAAGAAATGTATAGATAAGGAATGCCAAGAGAGACCAAAGCAAGGGTACCTTAGATCAAGGAACAATGACAACAGATGGGAACACATTATGTTGAAGAGAAGTATACTAAAAATCAATACAAGGAATATAGGAATCTATGATAAGTAGTATATAGATATATGTTTTTATAACAAGAGAATAAATATTAAAATAAGAAAGAACATAAGAAAGGTTATCATCACCATTTATAGGAAGAGATTCAATACATGCATGCTTTAGAAAAATAGTTGGAATCCAATAGATGTAAACTAATACTAAAAATCATAAGAATAAGATCTTGAGTTAGTGACAAATCCTTAATCATGAGATGACAGTTAGAATACTAAGTGCTACAAGTAAGAGAAATTGTGAAAATCAACAAGGGTTTCAACATATGTGCAAGTAATGTTTCTTTTGAAATTCTCTTAAACATCAAGAAATCTTCAACCTCAAAGGATCAGTAAAACATAAATTTTGAAGAGAAAATGAAACCCTCATTGAGCATGGAAGTGAATCATGGTATATCCCATTTCTTGAAACCCTCAACCATAGTGAGTACCATTGTGAGTTTTAATAGTATTATGAAAAATGAAGAGAGTGGTCATGGTCAATGATATATGATCATCTTGGGTTCCTGTCATGATCTATTTCTATAGATCCTTGGCAGTTTCTGTCATAGATTCGTGCTCTTGAGATCATTAGGAATATTTTCCTATCATTGCAACTCATTTAGAGTATCACACCTAAATTTATGCTATATTCTTTGGCTGTGTTTAGAATGTGTTCTTCATTTTCTTTCATCGGTCAATGTTTGGATCCTTAGTTTTATTTCCTTGATCGACGGTGTTGATGGATCATTTTCCTATATAGCTATATTTTTGGCCTAATTTTTTGTATCATTTCTCCTTGTGATTTATTTGTTGGTTATAGGTCTTTGATTGGAGTCCAAATGGGAGTTAGTTGGTAACACATTTTCTTTCTCTTGGGAAATATAATCTTGAGGCCAACCTATTAGGTTGTATTCATGTATTTAGGTTGGATCTTGGTCCTTGTTTTAGGGATGAAAGCTATATATTGAGGGTATTAATCTAGGGTTTGAAGAATACTATTATAATCATATGTCAGGAAGGATAATTAGGTTTCAATGTAATAAGTTCTTGGCATTTTTAGAGGGGCATGTTGACTACTATTACAGAGTTCTATAATTGTTTTATTAGTTAATTAATAGATTGCATGTGTGCTCCATACTCTAGATCTATGTATTTTATTCTTGAAATCTTTGAGTTTCTGTTGTGTAAATCTTGCTGCAATGTTGGAATTTTAATTTTCTTGGACCTTTTAACCTTGGTTGCATAAGGTGGTATTAGAGAAACATTTTTTTTATCATGGTGAATAGATCTTGTCTCCTACGTGTGCGGTTCCTAATTTGGTTTGTCATGGGATAGCAAAATAAGGATCTAACCCGCAGTTGTAGAGGAATCATCGGTGATGGCTAGGAGAGGTGAAGACCCTAATATTGTTGAAATAATGAGATAGATTATTGCTAGATCGATGTTGGATTACTCTTATGGAAAGGTAAGTGTTGAGAGGGGAGGGGTGAATTAGTACTTAAAAAATTTTAAATTCTATTCATTCATTTTCACTGAACTGAATATCATTCATAAAAACATTGAAAAACATAAAACATAAATGAGAAAACCATGACACATAACACCATGATTTTTGGTCACACAAAAATCCTTGGTTAGAGGGAAAAATTGAGGTGGGGATGACACCCATAATCATTCACTTCTACAAAATAAAAGTTTCTCAATTAGAGCTTGTATCATCTTAAAATAGAAGCACTTCCATGTTAAGAACATTTAGCCCTCCTTGGGGGGTTTTTTTGACCATCATCATATTGTCCCCTCATTTCTTCACCCTCTCCTACTTCTGTGCCTGTTTAGGACCTTGATTGGGCCTGTCCAGACACTATCTATCCCATCTGGCATATTTTCCAGGGGTTCTGACTCCCTGGGTCAATGTTGACCTTGACCTTGACCCAAGTCCCCCTTTCCATTTTGAAATTTTTTTGGATGCCAAGGGTCATTAAAAGTTCATTTCCCGCTTCCAAGTCAGCTGTTTTGGGTTTCGAAGAGATGAATTTTAAATTATATTTAATATAGGTCCTCTTCTAGGCATATAAGTATAATTGGAATTTAATTTTCCTATGTAGGCCTCTCTAGAAGATTGTTCCCTAGATTCATATATAAGGAAGTGTTCTCCTCTCATTTTCTCTAAGTCATATCAAGCATAATCACAAGCGAATAAAAATCCAAGAAACAAAAAGAAAAGTGATATTAAGCCAAGCTAAGTCAAGTCAAGAATCCATTGTTCTACATGTTTTAAAGCTTTCAAAGTGTTCAATTCTTCCTCTCAAGCATTCAAGCTCTCCATTGAAGATCAAATATTCAAGCTTTCAAGCCTTTGAAGGGATTTGGTTCAAACATTCAAGATTCATAATTCAAGCCCTAGATCTATCCATCATGGCGGTGTGATCTTCCTTCAAGATCCTTTGTTCATCCTCAAGATTCATTCATTCTCTCTTCAAGGTGGATTCTAAGCATGCAATCATGGAGTTTTGTTGCTTCTAATATTGAGTCCAAGCTTTCATATTTACATACTTGTTTACATTCGAAATACAATTGCATGTCTATTGAATATCATAGCTTCATTATTAGATTTAATTCTACTACTTGCTAGAATTCTCTATTTAAATTATTGATTTCAAGGTTAATTCCTAAATTAGGGTTTGACTAAGGAAAACCCCTCCTCCCAACAAACAAACCATTTTTCTTGTAGGGACATGTTCAGAATAGTGAGTTGGAGTATAGATTCAGATATCCTAATTATATCTCAAGGTGGTTAACCTAATTATATCCTTCTCCTTCCATGGTGGAGGTGAGGTGGTGCAAGGTTGGTTTCATTCCCAATGCATCTATTATTCTTGAATATCATTGGTTGAATTTCCTCATGATCATGTACAATCATATTAGTGCAATCCCAATGTTCTACCTAACTTCTATCTTGAATATTATGAAATTTTTCCCGCTTGACATCTAGGTTCAGTGTATTCAAATTTATATTGTTATGTCAGCTCTGGTATGTTTAGTAATGTTCTTTGATCTTTTTTGGTGACATAATCATCTGCTTGGTAACTAAATATGCTCAGTGAATAACTATGCTATGTATCTTGGTGACTAACTCTTCTCTATATATGTTCTCTACTTAAATTAGTAACTTTCTACTATTCGGTGTTTGGTGTCATTGATGTTTTTCCTTACTGACTATCTACCTTAGTGTATTATCCTTTTTTACCAATTGTCTTCATTTACTATTATGACTTTGACAAAAATAATGATAACAAACTATCTCATAGGAGTATCAATCTCCCACTTTGGCATTAGTTGGCATTTTGACAAAAACTTTAAAGTCATCAAAATTTTGTGTAAATCACCCTATACACATGTTTATACCTTCCTTACCATTATATATCCCTTTATACTATATTATCTTCTTATGTGCAATATTAATGCATACTATATAATCCCCCTTTTTTGACAAATATGCCAGAATAAAAATTGCTTAGAGATCGGTAGGATATATGATACCTTATCAAAAATGTGAGTGTACTTCTTTTGTACATTGGCTGGGGATGAATCCCACACATCTTTAAGTGTTTGAATTATACAAAGTTGAGTTGCAACATGAGCTACCATTCCAATGATGGTGTCAAGTGAACTACCATTGGGGGTGTTGATCAACTCTTTGGCCTTCTTCAAATGCCTTTGCATGGATTCCATGTGGGGAATCAAAAGTGTTTGGAGCTCTAGAAGTTCCATCCTTCTCTTATTCTCTTCTTTTCATAGTTCTTTCTACAACTCCATTAGGTGTTTCAACCTCAAGTAATAGACTTGTAAAGAACCAGGCTTGGTAGAAACATTTTTCAGCTTCTCAGCCAACTCGGTCTCAACATACTCATCCTTCTTCTTGATATCCTAGATAAAGTATGAAATAGAACAAAATTTCTGAAATATTGAAAGTATATGAGACAACTTAGTCTCAATCTTGGTAGATGCCTCAGAAAGTTAAATACCTTATCAAATTCAATGTTATCTAGAATAGATTCAAACATTTTAAATTTCATCTTACTTGAATGAATCTTCATCATGTAGTTAGTAGTGTCTTGATTTGGATTTCAGAATTGATCCACTAGTCCTTCTACCTGATGAATGATGTCTTCTTTTTGATCAAATGTGGCATCTGGAATAATGTCCTATAAGACATCCTTGATGATTTCAATACATTATTATTTTTCCTCTTCTGAAGTAATTTTGTTTGCATTGCCTTAAGTTTCAGTAGTTCAGCATACTCGGTCATTTCTTCATAGTCCATAGTATATATGTCAACATTTGGTAAAATGATAAATTGACTCAAACATACATGTTTCCTCTTCTTTTATTTTTTCTTCTTTTCTATCTTCTTTGGTGAATGTGATGCCTTCAGTGCATCAGATGTTGTCTCTTTTGTACATGTCCTAGCTCTTTTCTCTTTTTGTTATCTTTCTTCCTTCTTCACTTTCTGTTTCCCTTCTACTTTCTTTTCTCCTAGTGTGTCCCATTTCTTCTCATTTGTATGTATCTTATCTTCCTTCTGTTCATTTTCTTCCTTTGGCTTATCTTTGTCGGGCTCTTTTTTCTGTGCAATGGACATAGTTGGGGGAACCAATTTGATGTTCAGTGTGCTAGCTTATCGATAGCCGTATCCTTCTAGGTGTTCTTGTCTTTCTCAACTTCCTTTTCCTTTTCCTTCTCTGTTTCAAATTTTTTTTCGGTTGCTACATGATTTGTATCCATAGAAACTGGATCATTATCACCTTGAGTTGTGTGATAATCAAGTACTTGTTTCAATACAAGTTGTAGAGTAGTAGCTTTATCATTGATGTTTATTTGTTCTATATTGATGTCCTTAGTTGCCATAACATTCTCATCTTGTGATGTATCATCTCCAAGATATTTTTTAGTAATATCCTCAATAAAAACTTCATCAGTGTCAATTGTCAAATCAATAGGATTATTATTACCTTGATCATCTTTAGCAACTTCATCGGTTATATTCTTGTTATCTTACTTAGCTTGAGATTTAGGCTCTTTGACATTGAATATATCTCTTCATTTTGCATCGGTTTACAAATATAATAGCTCCAAGTCTCCTATCACAATCCTTAAAGATCTTTCTTTAAAAAGGAATCATTTAGAGTTTTTTTTTAAGGTCTCCTCGATTTCTTCAACAGAAAGATTTCATACAGTTAGCACAAGAGATATTTCTCTCATTTTTTTTAGCATTCATAGCATATTTCCATCTTGCATCTATATTGTTGTATAACTCAATAGTAAAAAAAGGGATGAATTCAACTAGTGTGTATCTGAATTTTTGTAAAGAGTAAACAATTGTAGATCTTCAATTTTTACCTTGTTCTCTTTCCTTTGAGTATTGTACTTTTCTTGCTTCATTTCTCTGAATGTTCCATACTTCTTCATTGTGTCTAATATTTCATCTGGACTTCCTAGTGGTGGAGGCTTGTTCTTCACAACTTTGGGTTTTCTCAAATCTTCAGTCTCTGAGTCTGTGTTTGGTTGTAACTTGAATTTTCTCCTTGGTCTTGTGTTTTCCTTCTTTCCTCTTACATATGTCTTCTCTTTCGATTCAATAAATTCTTCTTTTCTTTTGATGATATTGTAGACCTTGTTGATGATATAGTGGATTGCTTGGTGAAGGCTTCAATACTTATGGTTTCCTCCTTCCACTCAAGAGGTTATACCTCATCTTCTTTATTATCAGTTCCCAAATCCTTAGTCAGATTAGCACTCATCTTGCTATATTTTCTTTGAATTTTAGGTATTAAGATACCTTGCTTAATCTTAGCCTTAACTTCTTCATATGTTCCATACCTCTTGGCTCTTTTATCAGCATGCTTAGCTAAGATATTTTTTATTTGTTGAGATGCAATGTCTATGTCTATCTCATATCCCATAGGATCTAGAAATATCCTCCTAGGCTCGAATGCATTGATAATAAATGAGTTGGTGAAACTCTAAATTTCTGATGGATCCTTGTTTGGATTTTAGAGAAGTAATCATTCATAGAAATATCAATATTCTCTCCTAAAATATTTATGTATTCACTAATTTGATAAATAACTGGTTTATCAACACTCTATATGCGTGAAAATGGGTCTTCATTCCTACAGCTGCAAACATACACTAATTAGGATGGAATTGGGAAATACTGAAATCTAATTTTTCAGTATTTTCTATGTCTCAGTAAACTGTATTTTTTACGGTCTTCAGGGCATTTTTGGGATGATCTCCTCTAGGGAAGGGTAACCTTGGTTTCAATTGCTATATTTGGGTCTAAATTTTTTGATTATCTTTCCAACGAAGTAAACAGTTTGCAAATCAGACCTAGGACTAGAAAGTTATGCCTTCTCCAAGTAGGCCTAAATTTTTATATAGTTTTTTTGAAATTTTTGTTAGTTTTAATAATTTTATTTGTAATAAACATTATGATGAATCTTCATTTCATTTCCAAGGTATTCTAGTGACCCTTGGGATCCATCATATTTGTATAAATTGCAATTTTGAATAGAATGGATTACTTTTTGGCTTGCAATTATGTTGTTAGTCTACTGGTTTTTATATTGAAATTGACAATACCATAGGTATCACACAAGGTATTGTAATCTGATTCATAATTTAGATCAGTGGTATCAGAGTAGGAATGATCCTTTATGCCAGTTTACACATGGTCCTCCTACCAAAGATTAGGACTTGATACACAAGATTTGTCACAATATCCACCTTTGAGGTGCACACAATCGAAGATGTCAGACTATAAAATTAAGTAAAGAGGAGATTATGAGTCAAATTTCACTCCTTCTATAGAATCAAAAACCATCTGAACCAAGAACAAAATTTCATGGAAATACCCCTTTCAAAGTGCAAGGAAATTTTGACATCCCAAATTTTGAAGGAAAAGTTGATGCTAAAGCTGTTGATAACTGGTTATCAAAATTGGATAGATACTTTTCTGTAAACAATTTATCAAATGAAGAAAAAATAATGTTTTCTCTCCTCAAAGCTGAAATCCTTGTGAAATTAGCTTAGGAAGCCAAATTAGAAAATAAAGAACAAGAATTATCTAATTAAAATGGCTTGGAAATATCTCTTGATAAGAAGCCCTCATGGGGAAAATTTGTGGAATACATAAAAGAAGCATACCTTCCTAAGGATGTCTATGAACAAAAAAAAATAGAATGGAAGTTGCTTTGATAGAAAAGGGATCATTCTATGCAAGATTAAACCAACATATTCCATTAACTTTCAGCAAAACTTGGTATTGAGGATTCAGAGAAGCATCAAATTCTAAAATATTGCAGTCAACTTCACAGGTATATTAAAACAGAGATAGAATTTTTAAATATTGAGACATTGGCCACTGCCTATATGTATGCTACCAAAATTGAAGAGAAATCCAAGAAGAAAGGGAAGAGGGACTACTTTGCAAATAATAATTCAAGGGTTGAAGGTGACAATAAATTTGTAGGAAAACAGGTGACCAAGGAACCTTACTTAAACTCACCTAAGAACACTTGGTGGGCTGCGAAAAAGACAAAAAAATACATGGATGTGGTGTGAGATGCATAAGTTCCCAACCCATAATACAAAGGATTGTCGAAGTATTAAAGATCTCATAACATAAATATGAGGAGAGGAAGCTAAATCTAAATCATCATCAATAGATACTTATGAGCAAAAGGAGAATTATTCTATCATAGAAGCAGACCCATATGCCATAGTTACAACTACTAAAGTAATGCATCATGAATATGAAGAGAGACTTTTTCATTCATAGATGTGGGTTGATGGAAATCCTTTACACTTTATTGTTGACAGTGGGAGCCAAAAGAATTTGATATCTAGGGAGATAGTCAAAAGATTGAATTTGAAAGTGACAAGACACCCACGACCATACTCTATGGGATGGGTAAATGAGGGACATGATATTCAAATAAATCAATAGTGTCATCTGCCATATTCAATCAAGCCTTTCAAGGATGAAGTGATATGTGATGTAGTATTTATGGATGTATGTGATGTCTTGCTGGGGCAACCTTACATGTATCAGAGGCATAGAATGTATGAATCCAAGCTATGTAGTGTTACAATCAAGCTTAGAGGGAAGAGGTATCGAATACCAGAGGTATGTCCAACACAAAATGCTTCTTTTATTAGTGCTAAAAAATGTAAATTTTTGATTGCTCAAACTGGTGCTTTTGTTCTACTCATGATTCGCCCTGAACAAAAAAATTTGGTTGTTCTTAATACACATGATAAGGTATCCATAACTTAAAATAAACAAAATCAGATGGATAAAATTTTGAAAGAATATCATAGTGTGTTTAAATCACCGGTGGGAGTTCCAACACACTGTCAAGTCAAGCACTCTATTGATTTAATCCTAGGTACACCACTACCACACGAGCCAATATATAGAAGGTCAGTTTTGGAAAATGATGAGATTAAGAGACAAATTCAAGAGTTGATTCAGAAAGGACATATTCATCCAAGTGCTTCACCATGTGGCAGTCCAATTGTCCTTGCTAAAAAGAAATATGGGACATGGAGACTTTGTATTGATTATAGGGGATTAAACAAAATCAGTGTGAAAAATGGATATCCAATCCCTTGAATTGATGATTTGTTGGACCAACTTGTGGGGGCTAAGTTCTTTACAAAAATTGACTTGAAATCTGGATATCACCAAGTACCAATTGATCCAATAGATGTGTGGAAGATCACATTTAAATCTAAGGAAGATTTGTTTGAATGGTTGGTTATGCCTTTTGGCCTAACAAATGCCCCATCAACATTTATGAGGTTGATTAATGATGTTGTTAGACCATTCATTGATTATTTTAAGGTTGTTTATTTGGATGACATACTCATCTTTAGAAAGACTTGGTCTGAGCATTTACAGCATGTTGAACAAGTTCTTTCAACTCTGCAACAACAAAAACTTTATGCCAACATTGAGAAGTGATCTTTTGGTATGCATTGTATTCAATACTTAGGGTATATCATTGATACTAATGGTTTTCATGTTGACCCAGTAAATATTCAAATAATTAGAGATTGGCCATCTCCTAAAACTTTTACAGAGCTTCATAGATTCTTGGGCTTAGCCAACTTCTATCATAGATTTGTTTTTGGGTTCTCACATATATCATGGCCTCTCAATCAATCACTAAGGGGTGGAATACAAGAAACATTTTAGTAGATTGAGGCAAAGAAAAAAGCATTTGAAGAGTTAAAGAAAAGACTATGTTCAGCACCAGTACTAGTCCTCCCAGATCTGTAACAATCATTCGAGATAGAAACTAATGCATCTGATTATGCTCTCGGCGCAGTACTCACACAACATGGGCATCCTATTTCCTAACATAGTGAAACTTTTTCTGATATAGTATATAGGTACCTGACCTATGACAAGGAGTTTTATGCTATTGTTCACGCCTACAAACAATGTAAACATTATGTACTTGGAAAGGAAACTATTATACATATAGACCATAAACCTCTTCAACTCTTGCAAACACAAGGGGATTTGCAGAATGATAGACATCAAAGGTGGTCATCTTATCTACAACAATTTCACCTCAACATTTGTCATAAAAAAGGAAGTAGTAACAATGTCATAGATTGTTTGAGTAGGCCTCCAATTGCAGGTTTGACAATGGTGTTGGATTCATGTGGTCATAAATCATCCACATGTGAACAACTATATGGTATTGACCTTGATTTTGCTAGCATATATAGTAATTTTGTAGAAGGAAAGTGTGTCTCTGATTTTCACTTATAGGATGGGTTACTTTGCCATGTTGGTCATATATGTGTACCCACTGAGGAATGAAAGAAAATGATATGGGAAGCTCACTATGGCTATGTTGTAGGACATTTTGGTATTGATAAGACTACTTCTATCCTTCAAAAGTATTTCTATTGGCCAAAAATAAAGCAGGATATAATTTCATATATACAAGCTTGTGCAACCTATGCAAGTGCAAAGGAAGAAAACCGTAAATTGGGTCTATACTTACCATTACCTATTCTTGATAAGTCATGGCAGTCTGTTTCAATGGATTTTATGTCTGGGCTTCCAACTACCAGGTGGGGGCATGATTGTGTATATGTTGTGGTAGATAGGTTTTCTAAAATGGCTATCATGGAAGCATGTAAAAAGATGATTTTTGTAGAATAGACTGCTAAGTTATTTTTTGAACATATTTGGGTTCATTTTGGTTTTCCCAAAATCATTATTTCTAATAGGGATAGAAGGTTCATCAGTAACTTTTGGTCTGCACTATGGGATAAAATGGATACAAAGTTGACAAAGTCCACAACATTCTATCCCCAAACATATGGTTAGACAGAAGTGGTGAATCGATGATTATTCATATCCTACAGATGCATCATTCAAAACATCCTCACACATGGGATGAAAGCTTACCCTAAGTGCAACACAGCTACAACCTTGCACTCCATAGTACTACAGGGCATAGTCCATTTGAGGTTTGTCTTGGGTATCAGCCATTGGCACCTATGGATGTAGCACTACCAATTTTGCAATCTGATAGTATATTGAATGCTGACAAGGAGGTAGATAAATTAGAAAAATTCATTGATAACATTAGACACCTACAACAAGTTCATGAGATTTTGGACCAGAGTAATCAAAAGTATAAGGAAAGGCATGATAAACATAGAAATCCTAATCAATTTCAGATTGGTGACAAGGTATGGTTACATCTTCAGAAAGAGCGCCTTCACGAACCAAAAAGGAAGCTTCGTCCTCTTTTTTATGACCTGTATACTATAGTGAAGCAAGTTCGTGAGAATGCTTTTGAACTTAATTTTCCATCCTTCTTAGGCCTGCATAAAATTTTCAATGTGGAATTTTTGAGACCCTATTTTCCTCCTTTGTTAGAAATTTCCCAATCTACTGAACACATTCAAGTTGTAGAATTATCTACTACTATTCTAGTCCACTGTGACCATGTTACTGAAGTCATTTTAAAGACTTTGAGAAATCAGAACATTCCTCTTTATCGGGTGGTTCAAGCTGGTCAGCATCCTCATCAAGGCAAGTGGTTGAATAAGGAACAAATTGAAGCACAATTTCCTCATTTATTGCAGCAGGTTAGTGCAATGGGGCCCATTTCCTCTCAAGGGGGGAGGAATGAGTAGGATGGAATTGGGAAATACTGAAATCTAATTTTTTAGTATTTTCTATGTCTCAGTAAACTACATTTTTGAAGGTTTTTGGGGCATTTCTGGGATGATCTTCTTCAAGGAAGGGTGACCTCAGTTTCAATTCCTATATTTGGGTCTATAATTTTTTATTATCTTTCCAATGAAGTAAACGGTTTGCAAATCAGACCTAGGACTAGAAAGTTATATCTGCTCCAAGTAGGCCTATATTTTTATATAGATTTTTTGAAATTTTTGGTAGTTTTAATAAGTTTATTTGTAATAAACATTATGATGACTCTTCATTTCATTTCCAAGGTATTCTAGTGACCATCGGGATCTATCATATTTGTATAAAATCCAATTTCAAATAGAATGGATCACTTTTTGGCTTGCAATTCTATTGTTAGTCTTCTGGTTTTTATATTGAAATTGACAATACCACAGGTATCACACCAGGTATTGTAATTTGATTCATAATTTAGATCACACACACACACTTCAATGATCCATTAAGTGGTTAGAAGGTTAGAAAATAACAAAATTAGAATATTAAAAACATCCTAAGCTAACCAACACTAGTTCATTTCCTTCTAGTAGGTAGGAGTATAGACTTTGCTCTTAGGTCATCACAAATTCCAATGACTACACACTGTTCTAAATGAAGGATTTGAAATCTATAGCTAAATGATCTAAATGATATGCAAATGCAGTTTGTGGTAAATCCAAGCTAATTAGAGATTCATTTTAAAGAACCAAATGAAATGCGTAAGATTCATTTTAAAGCACCAAATGAAATGTCTAAGATTTGTTTTAAACCCAAAATCAAATGTGCTCTAAATTATGAGTTTGCATGATTTGAAAAAAGTAATCTAACAATTAATAAAGCTAAACAAGTTGAAAGCTAAGAATGCAAGAAAGCTAGAATAAAAATTGCATAATAACGATAGCAAAAGTTAGGATCCTTATGAAGGAAAAGAGCTTCTCTTTTATAAAAAAATTATGTCGAATAGACGGTCAAGATTAGAGGAAATGAGTGTCTCTAATTTGATTTGACAAAGCACAATCCATGTGCAAGAAATTTGATCGGTCGAAAGATTCAGTTGAGTGAACTGACTGTTTAGTCTTTTTGGAAACTTCCAAATTGATTTTCAGTTAACAACTTTGTTTCCAAAATGATAAATAGTGGAGAATTAGTTAACTGAGTGGAAGTGGATTGTTTCCAATTTAATAATCAGTTAACTAGTTTTGATGATGTCATATGCATTTTTTAATATTTAAATGATTTTGAACGCATTTTTTTTATTAATTAATTTAATTCCTTTTTTGATTTAATTGACGAATTTGTAATTTCATTTAATTAATATATGAGAAATATCAATTAAATAATTAAAATAAGGTTTATTTTCCAATGTATTATGATTTTAGGAATTAATTAATTAATTAAGATGATCGATTAGGACCTAGGGTTCAGGTCAGATCAGTTTGAATTTGATAGATTGAAGAATTGACTCTTTGATTTAGGGCTTAGGGTTTATCAAGATTTGGGGGGTTTCTTGATTAATTATTGTGATTGGGGGTCTAGGGTTTAGATGACCATTTTTATGTGATTACATTTGCCCCTCTTTGAATTGATGTGAGATCAACACATTGATTCAAAGACATATTAGCAAGAAGACCTAGAATGGTTTGATTTCAAGCGATGAAATCATTCTTTTGAAGAAGACCGACTTTGAGCTTGATTGGACGAAGATCGATCAAAACATATAAAATAGAATGCTTAGTTTGATTTGAAGTGATGAAACTGAACATCTATCAAAACCTCTTAAACCTTTTGATTGGTTTGAACAAATAACCAGTTTGATTTGAAGCAATGAAATTGATCACCGTTAAGAGATTTGATTAGCAATAAAATTAACTTGATTTGAAGCGATGAAGCCAATTTGATAAATGTATTTGGTTTCAATAATGAATAGCCTGTATGAGACCAATCTTGTCTAGTTTCGAGTGTATTCACCACTGTATAAGACCATTGATTAAGTTTCACTTGATTTAAGATGATCTCAACTTGATTTGATGCAATGAAGCTGAGATGCCCCAAGAGATGGGGTTTTGATTGATGATGTGATCACTAGAATGTTGATGTCGTGATGCTGCCCCCTCAGGACTAAAATAAAAATATGGCTAGGTGCCCTAGTGATGAGAAGAAAATTGATTGATAACATGATGCAAGAAGAAGCTGATTTGATTAGAAATAGGTCCCAAGAGGTTAGGACAAAAGATGTACTTGATGGGAGGTCATGTTTTATTGAGATTGACCAAAAGAATGATACATGGATTGATTAGAAGAAAATCATGAGAGATTTCCATTGGTTGTGGAGTCCAGAAGACTGATTATGCAAGCGATAGGTGTATTTGACTGAAAAAGTCAAACATAAAAAATGACAAGTAAGATGATTTTAGATTTCGATTTCAATCTTGGAAATGGAATCATGACAATAAAATTAGCCAAGGGTGTCATTTTTACCTCAATTAATGCACAAATAACCACTTGGAAAAAGGAAGATTAATTGATAAGAACCTCAGATCCTTCACATTGTAGAGAGATATCGATATTATGCATATTTCAACACTATGCAGATGTAGATGCAGATGCAAGACTAAAATGAATGCAACCTAAGGTGTAGTCACTGAACCTTTAGCATTGAAAATTTTCATCATCGAGCATTTTTGGAACATCAAAGTCGATACAATCCTTACTGGTGTCACTGTGACCATAAGAATATGAATATGACTACCATCATATAATATATGAGAAACTAACGTAAGCATCAGAGCACAAAAGCTGAGATGACCTGAACATTGTTTCTAGTTGATGTTGTAAGAGTACACTAGTATCAAGGTATTCAAAGCCAAGATAAGCATTAGTGCGATCTTGCATAAAAAAGCAAAGAAATAACAGTCAAGGAGATAGTTTTGACCTCACCTTGGCATACAAGTAAATAGGATCAAGGGATTTGAGGCTTTTTTGCGTTAATACAGGAGCTCTTATCACATACACCTAGTTTATTTGACATTCTAGGATCATCGAGACCACACAAATAAGTAGTAGATAAAGAAAATATTAACAAAAAATCAATGAAAATAGACAACATATAAATAGAAGTTCAGCATACTTCAGCAAGTTTCAATGTCTTCAAATGTGTATATGTATGACGTGTTGAGAAACACCATCAAGATTTTGAGTGCTATATGTTTGAGTGCTATCAATCTGTTATCTACATTTGCGGTATCCAATGCGTGTTAAGAAACACAGATGTGTCCAAAGATAGTGTTAAGAAACTCTTTTGATTAGGGTGTTGAGAAACACCTGTTCGCGTCAATAGCATGTTGTCCTTCAGAAATGACAAGATTACTGACTCTAGTATAATCCAAAGATGTGATCTGATTGGGGACCCATTCCCCTAGTAGAAAATAATGATGATTGACTTGAATCATACTGCAAGGAAAAAGCTGGTTTGATTGCCCCTAGACTATGACTTTTGATCAATTTTAAGCTAGGAGGGTTATCAGAAGAACTAAAGTGTCATGAAAGTGATTGAAAGATTTGTAAAAATTGAAGAAAAAGATTTCCAAGACTAAACATTGATAGATGGAGCACTTAGTATAAGAGGCGCCTATTTACCAGGATTTCACCAACTTGGGAGAGATGTTATTTTTGCTACCATGGCACCTGCTTACCGGGTTTTCACCAAGGCACTTTTTTTTCCTTTTTCAATTTTTTTGTATTTTTCCATTTTTTTATTGTTTTGATTGATGCATCAAGGAACCTATTGCTAGGTTTTCACCAAGATGATCATTTTTTCAAGATTTTTTCCAATTTTTAGTCTTTTTAGTCTTTTAGAGATTACTCATTCTCAAGAAAGATCATATTGGATTGGTTTGCCCCCAATGTCTAGCAAGGTGTAGATCAATAGAGATGGATTAGAAAGTTGATGGATGAGGTGAATAAACAATGGTGGATGAAGAGGGTGAATTCAACCCTCAAGGACAATCTCCTCAAGATTACCCAAGCTAGGGAAAAAATAATATAGAAATGTAGGTTCATGGAGCGATGCTAGATAGCATATAGGATAATGACTTGATGTCATGAAAAGCATGCTGTCCAAAAGAGTGGACATGTCAAGAAGTTTCTTAGAACTTGTTTTGCATTTTTCATTCTTCATTTTTATCAAGAAAAAGGGGTCAATTAGATAGGATATAGATATGATAACATGATCAAGATAAGGGGTGATGGAGGTATAAGTGGATGGTTTGGATTATGGAAGGAATTCTCAGAGATAGGGAGGATAGGCTTGGGATAAGAAAGATCATGATAGGGTACCATGGATGAGAGAAAGTGAATAGGCTAATGGAAAGGATAATGACTGTCAGGATATATGATGCTCAAGGATATGCTCAAACTTTTTAAGGTCATCGAAAGGAACATGGATGCTCATGGGCTATCTCAATGTAAGATATGATGGATAATATGAAATGTAAGGAACTTTCCCCCAAGTGAAGAGTGCAAGTAGGAGGAATTATACATGATTCCTATTTTCTAGGTTTTCATCATGGTACTTATCCAAGGCACTACAAGAAGTGGTTTTCACCATAGGATGGATTGATTTATCTTTACTTTTTCTACCAAGGTGCCTATTTATCAGGTTTTCACGAAGGCATTTTTTCTCTTTTTTGTACTTTTTATTTTATATTTTATGGAGGAACTTAAGCTTCTTTCTCTTTGGATAGTTCTCCTTTGGAGGATATTCTATGATGGGCCAAGGCCACTAAAAATATGCTAAAATATGTTGATAGGGTGATGGTAGGGAATGAAATTGAGGATAAGGGAGATGGTAGCCAAGGACTTATGTGATGGATTGGATAAGATGAATGGAAGGATATGGGATGGATGGGTAGTAGGTAGGTGTAGGATATTGGATAGGGTATTGAAAGGTTTGTGTAGAGGTAGATGGAAATGGTGACAAGATCAACATTGACACACCCCTTGAAGTATAGTGGACGAATGGAGGAAAAATGGAAGGAATAGCTTGAGACTTTGATGGATGAGTGGATATGGATCTTGGTACACAAGGACAAGATGGATGAAGTATTCAAGGTAGTTGATTTTGGGACATGAGGACCCAAAATAGAGTTAAAAGATGTGAGATGTTTAGATGGATATGAAGTGGAAGACTTTGGAAGCTTAGATGTCAACTCTAACTTTTCCTTTTTGTTCAACCCTTTTAAGAGAGACTTGGGAATCCTGATAAATTTTGATTTTCTTTTTGTATCCAAGTACTTTGGAAGAGACTTGGGAATCCACATAGATTTTTATTTTCTTTTTGTATCCAAGTCCTTTAGAAGAGACTTGGGAATCCACATAGATTTTTATTTTCCTTTGCTTTTGGATGAATTGGAACACAATTCTTCCATGATGGATTTAGGAACCCATATTTTTTTTGATTTTATTCTTTTCTTAGTCGACCCTTATGGTGTCTTGAATATTTCCTTTTTCTTTGTAGTCACATGTCAATTAGATTGGACATAGTGATCTTCATATGTAAGTGGATTCTTTTATTTGTGATTTATCTGTTGCACATCCAAGTTGCTTCCAAAAGACTTAGGGAGTGTGGATTAATAGGGTTTGATATGGATGGTTCATATGTATGGGTTGATAGGGAGAGTTAAAGGATGTATGTATTTGTTGGTCTTGATAAGGGATAGGGTAAGTAGATGAAAAACTAGTAGTGATAGGCATGGTGGATGGAGGGATATAAGGTCCCAATATAGATGGCAGGTTTGATGGTTTTAGCTTTGGAATATAAGGACCAAGAATGGACTTGGGGGATAGTGAAGGCTAATGCTTACATTTAAATCCAGGGAGATAAGGTGTGGAAGGGATATCAACATCTTTAGAGTGAGCTACATGACCAAGGCTCTTCTCTTTAGAATTCATCTTTATATCAATAGGAGCATGAGTACCTTTAATAGAAGCAATTGAAGCTTGAGGGGATTTATTGTTCTGCAAGGGATTTAGAGGAATGATGGTTTTTGGATATGGAAAAAATGACAAGGGGATGATGGGATGCTCTAATCTTGAAAAGTATCATTAGATGGTTTAGAAAGGGTACTTTTCTCTTGATTTTCAATAGGCTCATTAGAGATGGTGGAAAGGATATATTGATCTTTCTTGGGAGATGGAGAGTTACGTAGCTCTTGAGGTGGAGGGATATTTTTCTTGGAAGAAATGGAAGGGGATGATGAAATCATCATGAGACTGTTGAGATGTGTAACTTTGGTGAACCATTGGATAAGGATGTATGGTATCTTGATCTTGATCATCATTGATATTTGTTTCTTCACACTATGAATTCACTAGTACATTTGAACCCTTTTTTCGATGGCCATGCATCACAATTCTAACACTACCCCATCAAGCAAGTGACACAGACTGGTGTTGCAGTTTTGGTGTTGGAATCACTGATGGCTGGTATGTCCATCATTCTTGCGATGGTAATGATTATCGCAATATGAAATGACTACGATGGTTAACATGCTGTCATTACACATAATGAGTATCACAATTATGATGGGTATGTGATAGATATGTTGTACATGTGACATCCAGCTATCGAATTATTCTGACATTTGGACATCATATGTAGTGTGATTTGGGATTGGTCATTTTCTGAATACCATCACAAATGTGATGGTATTGATCATCACAATATGCAGTGGCTAGCATGGTCAACCTACCATTGTTACACATTATGAGTGTCATAAGTATGATGGTATGCGACAAATATGTTGTACATGCAACGTCTAGCTATCAGCTATTTCTGAAATTTGGATGTCACATGTAGTGTTTTGGCAGTGGTCGTTCTCTAAATATCATCGCAATTGTGATGGTATGCTATATTTAAAAAAAAAAAAAATGTCGTACATGGAGTGAGACCTTAAGATATTGATCTTCTCTTTGTTTTGAGAATAGTTTAACATTCTCTACTTAATAGGGCCAACCATGTGAAGGTGGAAGCTCATCTAGGCCCTCATAAGAGCCTCTTATGACCCCTTACAACACTTTAAGACCTCTAAGATGTATTCTTAGGGATCGTAAAGGGTCATAAAGGGTCATAAGGGGTCCCGGGACACAACCAGTGAGACACATAAATGTAGGCATCATGGTCAAAGTTGGTTGGAGACACAACATAGTTGAGTGGTATACCTAGACAATGCAATGCAACCACTACTCCTCTAGTGGTTTTGTTGCATCATCTGGTTATACCATTCAACTATGTTGTGTCTCCAAACAATTGTGACCATGATATCTACATTTATGTTTCTCAGCTATTGTGATATCTACATTTATGGTTCTCAACTGTCGTGTTTATGTGCATGTTCTTTCTTTGTTTTGCTTCTCTCCCTCGCATCCAAAATAAGATTTTATGACTCTGAATCAAATAGGGACATTATTAATAAATGCATCTATTTTATTAAGGTTACAAACCAATATCAACAAGAAAATTACAAGAATATAAAATAAATTTAGTCAAATTACCTGGCTTCAAATACAACCAAACCACTCACAAATTCCTTCTTCTGGAAATGTTGTTGAAGAAAAAATAGTGAATTTGTCAACTAATGATGTTAAGTATGACTTGAAGCTTCAGATGCCCCAAAGATAGTAAGAGATAGGCAATGTCAATTTGTATTTCTCTCTTCCTATCTTTGGGGCATTTGATACTTCAAGTGAATTTAGGGTGCAATTTTTAGTCTTTTGATGATCGATATTGTATAGAATCAACTAATGCAAACAATCTAATAGGGAATTATTAATACATGACCAAACCTCTTCATAAAAATTTATAACTTTGGAATTCATAAAATAAGAGTTTAGAGGAAATGTTCCACTAATTTATAGACTATTCCTACAGTTGGAATGAAGGTTATGTATTTTCAGAGATGGTATATGCATAAGTGACAAACATGTAGATTTGATCAAGGACTACTGGGAGCTTGACCCAACAACAAATGAACTTGTGATGATTTTATCACAATAGTATATCTATTTCTTGGTAAGGTCCTAGTAGTACTTAGGAAAATATGCATGTTCATCACCTGTGCATATACCTTCTCTAATTAACTCTTATATACAGGTGAAGGTTTTATATTTTGTATAGGTTGTGTGTGTGTCTGCGCATGTGTGTGTGTGTGTGTGTGTGTGTGTGTGTGTGTGTGTGTGTGTGTGTGTGTGTGTGTGTAGAACCATTTGAATAGNGTGTGTGTGTGTGTGTGTGTGTGTGTGTGTGTGTGTGTGTGTGTGTGTGTGTGTGTGTGTGTAGAACCATTTGAATAGTGAGAACCATTTTAAAAACCCTATGGGACTGGACCTAAGTCTTGAGGGCTCATCATTGATGGCCTTGCCTATGTTTATGCTTAAAGACTTCGTAGTTTGACTTCATAATCTCTAACGAGATCAATCTAGGTTCATCATAGTAAGGGTATAAAAAGAGCCTCCAAATAAAATATTTGAAAAAATACCTCATAGAAGTGTTAGAGACAATACCAACAAGATATACATAGGTGACCTGCATACCATTTTAACACATTATAAAATCGTACATCTCAATGATTGATCATTTGTACATCACATCATTAAGGTGGGTAAGTTCATTTTTTCTTATTAGATTGAAAAGCAAGCAAAATACATCAGATGAATAGATAATGCTTTTACTTGAAATTTTAGTAGTTTGTACATAGAAGAGAAATACCAGAAATGACATATTGAGAAATAAATAAATTTTTAAAACCCAACTCTAATGTTTTGAAATAAAACCCCGTTATTATTATTTAATAAAGAACAAGTCCTAGAATAATTGAATCAACTTTTATGATTTATGTTAATGTTTGCAATTACATAGTATAAATTATTTCTATTTTTAATGAATATAAGGAAACTAGTGGGTGTTAAATTCACTTTTAATCCCATAGTGTACCCTTCATCTCTAGGATACAATGCTTGGTGCTAATATGGGCTTCAAAACAAGGAAAGAAGTGAGAAATTCATGAAATAAACCATGTAGATGCAACTGAATATCTTAAAACCATAGATGCAAGCAGTGTGGATTGAAATTATTTACTGATAGAATAACAACATTGTATTTAAAGTGAGAGAAAATATGTAGAATGAGTGAGACTCCATGATTTCCTGGAATGGTTGCCTACAAATCTTGATGCAAAATATTGCAATGCAGCAAAGCAATCCAATGGTTTGGAAGTAAAAACTTTGTAGAGATTCTAAAGTAACTGAATAAAACATAGATGCCTACAAATTTATATGAAATGAAAGTGTTACATAATGAATAGTGGCACATAATTCTTGGTACGAGTGAGGGAGAACATTTGATGGTGGTAAAAAAACTCACCTATCAATCTACATCAAAAAAATATAAGTCATTAATATAAAAAATCTTAATGGTACATGTTTCACCTTTTATAGACTATAATGATGTATATGACAAACCTTAGCATACATGACATTGCTATCTTAGATAAACCATTCATAACCTTCAAATTGACCAATAACAATATAATAGAGAGAACAATAGATTGGAAGCCTTCATAAAAGTTTGTGTTCACCTTATCAAGTAGAGGTATATAATGGATGACATCAATTTCATCCTCATCATAATAATAATCATCATCATCAGCAATACTAGCAACACCAGTACCAAATGTGTCAACGATCAATGCATTCATACCATCACCTTCAAATGTGTTTTCTGGCACATGATCATCATCTTCCATGGGATCATGATCTTCATCTTCAATACTCACACCTCCTTGTTCCTCTATATTCACACCCCCATGTTCCTCTGAGATGTGGTGGTCCATATCACGTATGACATTGGGGAGATTTACCTATATAAAAATGATGATAATCAAACCCCCCTTCAATGTGACCATTCTCCCTACAATGTCTCTTTTCTGTTTTGATTTTGATTCTTCTTATCTTTAAGCTGTTACAACTCTTGCATGGACAATAAAATTTGTCATCGCCTTCTCTTTGAAAGTTAGACAAAAATATAGCGTTTGTCTCCCTATTTTGATCAAATTCCCTTGTATTATCTGACATGATCCTTCATGTGTATATCTACAAAAAAATTGGACATGTTGTACTTAATGTTTTTATGTGCACATATGGTTTTGATAGAAAATGGTCACTCTATTTGCTCATGGTGAGAATTCTTTAGTTGTGACTTTGTAAATTTAAATTTAGGTTTTATAACTGTACATATTTTTTTTTTGACTCCACCACATTGTAATCATATCGATAGGTTGATATCAAATTTTATGTAAAGATTTACAACATTAAATTGATCATAGTTGGAAGACTCAGACACAAGAAGAATATTAGTATAGCCAATTTTTAGAAGAATATGAATGAATACAAACATACATAAGTGGATGAACATAAATAATGAAGGTACCAGACATTTCCTGAACTAATTAAGTGTTGACCCGGGGTTGAATCTAGTAAGCTCCTGCATGATCCAGAACATGCAAGGAAGGAAAAGATGGGGTTAGATCCAAAGGATCTAAGCAATGCCTGACACCCTATTACTAATCATCATCTACAATTATGCATCCATAGTAGTAACCCACCATGCCCATAAACAAAAGGTAGTCATGATCAAGCATAAGCAATGGAGGGGACATTATCAAGGTCAAATGAGAGGTCAAATTTCATGCCTTGAAATTTTATATATGTACGGTTATAAAATTTCATGCCTTGAAATTTTATAACATAGTTCCTTAGCATTTGATCTTCATATGGAATCCATGACTTGAGGTAGGGATTCAAGCTTTATCTTCTCATTAACTCAATTTCATTTTGATGGAATTTGTTGATTTAATGGCACAATATGAATGTTAATACTGGCATTTTTTACATATTTGCATTTGGAATAATTGATGACCCACGAGCTTTGAGAGCTAGGGAATCGTTGCTATTACCTTCAAGGCATTGTGTGAAGTGTTTGATCTCTCTTTATTTTTTTTTCTGTTGATATTAACTATGTGGTACTCCCTATTTATGATAATTTCATGAGGAAATGTCTTGATGTCTCGCGAGCTGCAAGCTAGGGCATCATGCATTGTTTATGAGCTCACTGTTTGAGCACCACATGACCCTGCTACTATCTTGGAACCATGGGGACTATTTAGGCATTTTATTATACTGATATTGATGCTCACTAATTTTTCCATGCCTGTGAGCTATCTGCATCATTGATTGGCATTATTTTATTACTTATGTCCCTATTTGATTGGTCAGTGCTTTGTTTGTTATATACATATACATATACATATATATGTATGTATGTATGTATGTATGTATGTATGTATGTATATATATATATATGTATATATATATACATATATATGCATATATATATATACACATATACATACATATATACATACATATATACATATAATATATGTATGTATATATACATGTAATGCCCCACCAGGGAACCCAGGAGAACTAACCTAAACTTGACACTGAGTTAACAGGATAATTTTTTTTTTAAATGTTTACAAATAATAATGATAACAATGCGGAAGCAATGCAATGAGATACACGACATACACATAAGAACAACTCATACATAGATACCAATCCTCGAGGGTTCCTTGACGTAGAATCACTTAAGCAAGATAATCTATGAATAACAACTATAAATAACTAACACGCAGGATACATCAAATGAATCCAATAATATACATCTCATAACTCACATCCTCTGCACATGGCACAGGTTATGTAGTAATCACTCTAATACAATATCACAACTGATATGATAAGATAAAAACCTCCTAAATAAACATGAAGAATACAATATAATACACCCTCCAAAGAATGTCAACCAATAAACACATATGGTTACAAATATACAACTCATGAAACTGTACAAGTCTCCAAAACAATCAGAACATATAACTGCAACAAGGATCATCCAAGCAAGAAGAAGAACTGTCAGAATCTCAATGGTAATAAGAATCACTACCACCCGACTATGTGGAACCAAAGGTCCACTCCCACCGTGCTGAGGAGATAATAATAGGCCCACTCACACAGGTATACAACATGAAGACAATCAAAGGCATACAAGCCATCATAAAGAAACACATAGGAAGATCCTAGAAGCTTTCTGATCACAACGAGAAAGAATAAAGCAAAAGCATAAGGATGATAAGATCAAGAAAATTGGAAATCCAAGATCAAAACAAAGGTACACCATCCAATGATAAAAGAACATACATAGGCTATCCAAAACACTATCATAAACCAAATACTTAATCCAAAAGCCAAATGTCAAAGACAACCATAAAAGGAACAACAAGACCTATGGAGGAGACTTAGGCTACATGCTATGGGAGTGTCATCACATGGTCATATACCTGAGTTACCCAAGACTGGTCTCTATGGACCTCGGACCCTCAAGCATCATCTAGTTGAGTTTACCCTGGACTAGTCACTCTAGACCCTGGACACTTAACATGCTAACTAATCTTGTATTAATGTAATCCCCAAGTTTTATTATTAAGTTATCACTTATTAAACAACTTACAATAGGTCACCCTGGACTAGCCTCTTTAGGCCTCAGAATCCTATCGTAAGCCACTCCCCTAAGATGCACCTAATTAACCATCTCCTAAGCTCAAGGTCAAAAATAATCTCATGACTCATATACTGGTTCCTACCCATATAGGAACTACTAGTTCTCACTAACCATATGAGACATTCCCAAGGACCGCATATCCTAAGTTCAGAAGACACTAGGTTCAGAAAAGAAATGAACCAACATAACATAATAAGACACATATACTGGAAATTCACACAAGACACCATGAAGGTTCATATCCCAAAACCCCAACAACTCTTGACATGATAAGGATTACAACAGAAAGGACATGCACATTATGGCATGAAAGTACATCCAGAAGGAGCTTATAAAAAAAATGCATTGATAACATGGCAATAAACAAATTTATAACCCTAGTTATGCAAATTCATTTATCATATACAATTAGTAATAGATTATAATTAAATCTTTAAGCACATGCAAATAAAGCTCTTTTATAGGTTACTTTATAATCTCAATCAAATATAAATTAACCTAATTTAATAATTACAAAATTTGACTATAATTATACTAAGTATGAACTCGATATCATATCATATTTCATACACAGATAACTCATAACAACTCAGTAATAATCATAAATTCGTTAAATAAAACCTCCTTCTAATATTCATTTAACAAAAATAATTGCAACATTTAATAACAATACTCTAATTTAAAAAGAACTAAAATACACAAATTAATTTAAACTTAATTAATATAATATTATATTATAACTAAATTAAATTAAAAAGAAATTATTTAACATTCATTTAACTACATATAATATTAATTTAAAATAATTTAAAAAACAACTTAAAAAAAAAACCTTTTAAAACTAACTAAATTTAAATTATATAAAAAAAAAAGAAGCAAAAATAAATGAAATTTAATTAATTGGGTGGGGGGGGGGGTCTCGGCCCCACCCCACCTTTACATAGGCGGCCGATGGGCCCTGCGACCCCACTGGCCATAGTGGGTACCGCCTGCGGCCCACTGTACCAGTGGGTACCGCATGGTTATAGAACCTGTGGCCCACAGTGGGTACCGCGCAGGGGAGGGGGTGCGGTGGCCCCCGCCACCCACCTCCCAAAACAAAAGAACTTAATATTATTTTTTTTAAATTTGTTTTTAAACAAATTCCTTTTTAACAAACAGTTTACAAATGATTTTTTTTTTAAAATTAAACAACTTTGACATATATATTTAATAAACATCTGTTTATTAATATACATATATATATATATA
>MU228125.1:537628-553568 GCA_018584345.1 Thuja plicata | reverse complement strand
TATATATATATATATACATATATATATGTATATATATATGTATATATATATATATATATGTATGTATATATATATATATATATATATATATATGTATGTATGATGTTATTGTTGTCATTGCCTGCTTGTTGATGTTGTGCACCATATATTGTTTTATACACTGTTTATTTTATTGAGACTGTGAGCTTGGCATTTGTAATGTATTTGTTGTTATTGGATCAATGTTGCCATGTTGTTGAGGTTGTATATGCATTGAATCACCACTTCCATTCTATTTTTATAGCATGCTAGCTTGAAGATCTTGTAAGGTTCGAGATGTGAAATATTGTTGGTTGGTAACACATTTAACATTGAACATAGTTCTTTAGCATAGAAAACTATGCTAAGGAACTATGTTATAAAATTTCAAGGCATGAAATTTTATAACTGTACATATATTTTATGAGTATAACTGTACAACAAAAGAACACCCACTTACCTTGGTTTTTATTGGTCTATGAAAGGTTTTGGTTTTCCTTTCCCAATTGAGATGTCATCCTAAGATTCAAAAAGACCAAGGTAATAATAATTCTTGAACATAAATGCATGATTGTGGATCCTCAAGTAGGAGTTGTGATGCAAAGGAAGAACACTTATATGGGCTTGCCCACATAAGGACAATGGTTTCATTCATCTTTATTTCAAGTGATCTTGGGTACTTTCCTTGGCCTCTAGGCTTGGGCATGCTATAGGGGTTGAACCAAAATTATGAAGGCAATAAGGAAACATAGAACAATAGGTCTGGGGACTTTTAGACTTATGTTCAATCCTTAGTAATGGTTCTTGTTACCATATTTTTCATGCCCATTCCAATTTGGTAATTGAATTACTAGATGAGTGACTACAGTACCCTAGTTTTTATTGTTAGATGATCTTGATTAATTTGTGTTCATTTCATGAAAAGATACATGTAAAGGAAAATAAATTTCTGCATCTAAAGATTACATGTATATATATGCCAAATAAATTGTATATACTATACAAGGAAAGGAACAGAAAGATAAAATCATCTGGGCTCACACAGGATATGATCATAGCCAACTTTCAGAAGAATATGCAAGAGTACATACATACATAAGAGGATGGACATAAATAATAAGGGTACTAGACACTGCCTGAAGTGATGCATTTTTGACCCGGGTATGAATCTAGTGTGCTCCTATGTGATCCATAACCTGCAAAGAAAAGAGAGATGGGGGTTAGATCAAAACAATCTAAGCAATGAATGAAATCCTATTACTGATGCTCATCTAAAATTATGCATGTGCATATTCAAGCCATACACTTCTGAAAGAAAAACCATGCTACAGGACATGTGCACTCAGAATAATGATGCAGAAAGGAAATAAGATACCATATTTTTCCTCATGAAATGATCATAAACTGGATAGGTTATTTTAAAGTAGAGAAAGTATACAAACACACCAATTTAATCCCAAAACATCATATAATTGGAATTAATCACATCTCACAAATGTATAGATTATACTACATACCATTATATATATATATATATATATATATATATATATCATTATGAGTTTACATCATATATTTAGTCTTAATAAAATCTTATAAAACATAATAAAACTAACCCAAAATACTTTTTACCAAAAGGAGTAAATATGCAAGTGCCTCAACCATATGAAAGTTTGTAAGGCACACAAGAAGTTGTTTTGATGATATTTGTAGAAATGGGGTGAGGCCTACTATTAGTGAACAAATTTTTTCTCTTAATGATGAATAGATAAATAACTCCTTATACCCAAAATAGAAGAAAAATACACCAACAGTTGAATGAGTTTGTCACAACTACACTCTCTACTTCAAAGGAGCAACAACCTTATACAAAGATCTATCTTAAAAAATTTCTTATTAGAAAAAAATATTAATTCGAGATATGATTTTTACCAGAAAGCATGAAAGGCTTTAATTAAAATTCATCACAGATCAAAGGGCTAAATGTTTTGAGATTCTTAATAGACATTCCAAATATTCAAAGCCAACTGACTTGAATTATGAAAGAAAACTATTTAAGAATGACCGATTCAAATGATACCAAATCTTGAAAAGATTACTGACAGAACACTAAGATATATTTTTAGATCAAAGTAACATTATAATTCAATTCCAACTAAAACTAAAATCATACATTTCATCATATTAACTAATCAATGAAAATACCAGAATCTACTCATAAAACCAACTGATTATATGTATTTCTATATCCAGAGTTTCACAGTATAATAATAGAAAAATAACTCCAACATATAGTATTGCAAAGTTTTTTTTTTACCAGAGAACCGACCCTCATTCGGTCATCAAAAATTTAATATATAGCCACATAGGGCTAATTCAGATTTTAAAGCTAATTAACCAAAATGATAGCAAAATTTTTTGGGGAACTTGAAAAGATAAGACAGCTATCTAGAAAAATAATTGACCGATTGGCCAATTTCAGCTCCATCTTTCCCAACAGCGTTGGTGGCACCTTTTTCTATTATTCATTCCTCAAATGCAGTTGATAACTTCTCTCTCATTTCTTGATTTGGTGTGGTAATTGTTTCAAACCTTTTCCCCAAAATGTTCTTGAAGTTTTGAATCTGTTGTGCTTTATTTTCTAAAATCTTCATCAACTCGTAGCCATAGACAACTGTTGATTCCACATGAGCTAAAATAGAAAAATATTTCACCTCAACCTCTTTAGCAGCTCTTAGATTTTCTATCTTCTTTTCACAAGAAGAAAACACTTTAGTCATATCACTGCCAATCTCCTTTTCACTTCCAATTCTTTTCCCCATGCATTCATTCAGAGAATGCATGATTTCCTTTGAGTTTATATGAGCTTCAAGGATTTGGAAAGATTCTTCAATGGATTTCTCATACAATGCACCTCCCCATTCTATGTTCATCTTGGAAATGAACAATGAGTTCTCTTCAAGGCCTGGTACTGCTTTCTATGAAAGAAACTTGTTTATACTGTAAGCATAAACTTCCTCCATATTTCATGTTTCAATCTCCAATTGATATTTTTCCTTTTTCCATGATTCAACATCTTCCTCTACGAATTTGAGCAATTTATCATATTTTTCAATTAGTTTATTGAAATTATTAAGGAATTTGGGGATCTATTTAAGTACCTTATCAATCTAGGTGAAGAAGGCCTTTGACATGGATCTATTCTTATGGACTTGATCGAGGAATTTCTATTTTTTTTGAGACTTAACATCCAAGTCGAAGGGTATCATGGACAGGGGCTGAGGAACTATACCTTGAAGCTATTGTATATATTTAACTAACTCACAAAGAGCTTTCTTCAGTTTCATTTTGTCTTCAGCATATTTCAACACTCGGTGATTGATTTTCTTATTAACTGAGTTCAAGATGTTCAAATCAATAGCTCTAGTGGCCATACCTAGATCCACCTTTTCCACATCAAAATCCTTCTATGTCACTTTATCAATATTTTTATCAGAGCTGGGCTTGAAAACATCTGCAATCTAGTGGCCTATTTTAGGGTCTACATCCAACATAGCCTCTATTTTGGGCTTCTTCACCCTTGGGGTTTTTCCAAGGTACTTGCTGACTAGATCTCCTACTAGAGTATATATTGGCACGATGTTTCTATTTTTGCTAACTGATAATTCCAGCTAGTTTGGAGTCTTCGCAGTAGTAGTCTCTATGGAGGCTTGTGTTCTAGGGCTTTTCAAAATTGTCAGGTCCTACTGACTTGCTTTTGCTGATTCATTTCCTGAAGGACTGACTGGTGACATACTCATTTTGGATTTTCTCTGAGTCTAAAGATAAAATTCTTCCTTTGGATCTATTACAATGCAGGGGATATTATCTACATTCTCTTTCTATTTAATTTTGGTTCTTTTTATTCTAATAGATTGTCCAATGTCTAGCTTAATTTATTTTGAATGAACTTCTACACCAGAGTTTGTTTCACCTGCGCAATCTTATCATTATGGACAGGGGACACCACAAGATTTAAAATCCTCAGTCTCTTTCTGATTAATGAACAAGAAGTTTCTTGCTTCTTCTTTTGATTTAGTTCTTTTAACCATCTATGTGTTCTTTTAAACACATCTTTTGACATGACATTCACATCTTCTTCTTCTCTTTCTTCCCAGTCTATCTTCCTAGCTGATGCATCATCATTCAGATCCACATATCCAGATTTTAAGACATTTTCCTCATCTTAGATATCTAAACCTTTAACCTTGAAAGGCAATCATAATGAGGCAATCTGTTGCAAGGTGAATTTGGAGTGTAGTCTCTTTTCAACATCAATTTCATCTACATAGTCTACCCAAAATTCTTCCAGCTTTGCTTTATGCAGAAATATGGCATCGATATTGAAATGACTTGCCACAAAATGCTTGTTGTCAAAATAGCTTCTTTTCTAGTAGGAAGGGAGATTTATGATTTTTCAGTTCTACATCCAAGTTGGAAAATGTGTGCATACATATGAAGTGATAATTCCCTAAATCAATGAGAAAAAGAGAACCCACCCCTCTCTTATGTCTAAATTTTACCTCAACCTAGATTAGTTGTATGCAGACTTCTAGTAAGACATATTTATCCAAGCAATATCTTGGGAGTTTTAAATGTTCTCCATTTAATCATCCTACTCTTAAGTAACTGAAAGTAGGAAATTGGATGAAAAAGCTACCATAAATCTTAATTAACTCCATAGCTTCTTCAGACATCCTACAATTGATTTTTCCTTTTAGCTCAAAAACAAGCTTAGACAAGAATGTGTTCTGAACTCTTCAGAAATCTTCTAAATTCCTTCTCTTCTACAGTAGTGGATAATATGTCATATTCTCCTTCCATTATCTATGTTGCAATCTCTCCTAATTTCTACATGTATAAAGCACATAAAATAGGTATGAAGTCAAAAAGAAACTTGATGCTTCTACAGATTGGGATAATTCTTCACGAAGCCTTTTCGCTATCGTTTCTGCCTAATCAATACCTTGTCCTTCTGCTAGAATAGTTTGGATGAAAATTTACATCTAGTCTTCCTAGAGAATGTCACTGGGTTTTGCATTCACCTTGTTAAACATGATAGCTACATCTCAGACCTCTCTGATCAAGTGATTCTTCTTTAATGGCTTAGGAAATCTGGAACCACCTCTTTCAGACTTTATCAACTAGTCTCTAACAATATTATTGTTGTATTCCTTTCTATTTTGGTCATATTCCTGTTGGGCCTTCTCAATACTCCAATCACCGTATGCTTCCATTGGCAAGATTTGCAGAGTTGTCATGACTATCTGTCTATTGATGATTATTAGTACTTCTCTAGAAAAAGAACAAATTTATCTCTTACTCCTGTCCTATCTATTTCTGCACTCCATTACCAAATCTAGGCATAGAGTCACTTCTAGAAAACCTACTGCTTCCAACAAACCACTCTATGCAACTTTTTGTGGTGAAGGTTCCTTCCTTTGCATTTTTTAAATTATTAACAATCACTTCTAAATCTTAATCTACAAAGATGGTGTCTCTCATTTTGGGAAGACAACTACTCACAGGAGAAAACTTGTTCTCTTTTACAAACTTGACCTTTGAGGCCGACATGCTAGGACTAGACATATCAATACTAAAGCAAGGAACCTCAAGAAAAACAATGGAAAATCCTAATTTCTTTCTTACACAGTTAAATCTGAAATTAGAAATGGAAATGGAGAAGATTTCTTGAGACTCACCAATGCTCTTTTCTTTCCTTCACATGATTACCTTCTTTACAACTTTCTTCTGATTGCAGTTGCTTAATGAGAAAAAATGGCAAGAAATAAGAAAAATTAATACATATTTTTGAGTTTCCAATTCGGTAATCATGACACCTCACATGACTTGATTATTCCTGCTATCATTCTCTGAATATGTCCAATCTCATTTATTCCACTTCCACATGACAAGTACTTTTGCTGAGCTAGCTTTAAATCCAACATCTTTTCAACTTCTTTTCCGCAAAAAGGCAAGATTTGGCACGAGAAACATATATTCAATTATTTATTGCACATTGAATTTTGAACCTTCAACTGTGTGAAGCGAGGTTCAAAGTTCAAAAATCATAATGCTTAAATCACTTGACAGGCTCATAGCTAAAACGAGACTCATGCATGACACACATGGAAAATTGAATTATGAACAAGAAAAGGAGATGTTCAAGATTCAAAATAAGAAAAGTTGGGGATGTGAAAGAAAATTAAAACACAGGGCAAGGACTACGGGGAACAAAGTACATTTCGAATCTTGAACTTTGAACTACCGAAATGATGGTTCAAAGTTCACAATTCAAAATTTAGAAAGCAAGAAAATGCATAATCACATGACTTCACACTAACCGGAGGAAAAAGGTGAACATGAAGTAACATGGGGATTGTAAATTGAATTTTCAACTTTGAACTGTGAAGTTCAAAATTCAAAGTTAAATATGCATTTGATAACATACACGCTACTTAGCAATTTATTTACAAGGGAAAGTTATTTTCACAAGAAACAGGTGGCTCCGACTGGGGATTTGGACTATGAGGGACTAAACAATGAACCCCAAAAGTCTCTGGTTTCACATGAAACTAAGCCAAATAACAAGAAAACACTAACCTAAAGCACGATAAAACTTATGTACATAAAAAATACCTGCTATTTACAACTCATAAAGCTTGAGATCTTGACCATTGAAGGACAAGGGCATTTCGGTTCCATTAGCATAACTAAGTTTGAAAGAATTAGGTATGAGCTCTTGGCTAATCTTGAAGGGGCCCTTCCACAATAATTCAAATTTTCTGTGTGTGCCTCGAGGTTCCCACCTTTTATCCCACAATAAAACTTTATCTCCAGTCATGAATTTCCAGGGCCAAGATTTCCTATCAAATATTTTCTTCACCTTAGCTTGGTGACTGGTAATATGGTCAAAAATATTTTCTCGTTCCTCTTGAATTTATCTCAAATACATGATTCTCTTCTCCAAAGCACTTTGAATTTGTTGATGCTTGATCACTTTCAATAACTTAGTTGCTGCTAGTTCTAATGGAAGATAAATTTGAGCTTCCACGCCATATACCAACTCACAAGGAGATATCCCTATGGCTCATTTGGGTGAATTGAGATCAACCCATAAGGCTTCATGCAATCTTTTGTGCCAATCTCTGGCATTGTCATTAACTAAATTTTTCATTATGGAAATCAAGTTCTTGTTAGTTGATTCAACCTTACTATTACCCTGAGGAAAATAATCAAAAGAGTGTGACAACTGAATCCCATTATCATAATAGAATAAATTTATTTCATGAGAAGAAACATTTTGCGCGTTATGTACCACTATCTTGGCAGGAACCCCAAATCTCACCAAAATATTTTCTTTTAGAAAGGAACACACTACCTCTGAGGTAGTCTTTCTCACATGAATAGCTTCTACCCATTTTATAAAGTAGTCCATTGTAGTCAGGATATGGGTGTGACATGTGCTTGATGGAGGATTAATTAGACCTACAAAATCTAATCCCCACTGCTTGAATGGTTCTTCAATGACTATAGGTCTTAATGGTAAAGTGGCCAGATGTGGTTTTCTAGAGAATAGATTACATTTGTCACATTGTGTCACCCATTTGTAAGTATCCTTGAACATCCCAGGCCAATAGTAACAATTCCTTAGTATTTTGAAATTTTTTATTGAAGATGAAAAATGTCCATCGCAAGATTCATTATGAAAGGATTGAAGCAACTTATTTTGTTGGTCCTCATCTACACACCTAATAAACATCCCATCTAAACCTCTTTTGTATAATATATCATCAACTATAGCATATTTGGCCACTTTTAATTTCAGATTTCTTTGTTCCTTTCCAATTAGATGGTTAGGACACTCTCCATATGTCAAATAATAAGCTACATTTCAGAACCATGCATCTTTTCAAACCTGTAAACAGAGATAAAGGGATCCCTTCTCCAGATTCCTCATCATTTTCTGCAATTAATTTACAATTTCCCTGACCCCTTACCAATTTTGTGGGTTTGATTTATAAATCAAACTCCTACACTTTTGCAACCCAAGTTGCCCTATTATTCATAGATACCTTTTACTGAGTTAGAATACTCTTAACAGTCGTGTTCGGGACACAAACTATAGAATAAGAATGAAGAATATAGTATCAGAACTATTTAACGACCTTAACCACCACAAAATCTTTTTTTTCTGTAGGAGAGTACCTCAACTCATGTTTCTTTAGTGGCACACTCATATAAGAAATAGGAACATCCTTGGTAGCTTCATTCTTTTGCAACTGAACACTTGACATTGTGTGCTCTAAAGCATAACAGTGTATTATAAAATACTTTTGAAAGTCTAGATGCACAAGGATTGGAGCTTGAGAAATTTCATTCTTAACTTCTTCAAAATATTTTCTAGCTTCATCATTCCATCTAAATTTTTTTTTCTCACTTAAAAGGCTTACCATGGGTTTGGTTGTTTCTGAAAAATCTGGCACAAACCTTCTCAAAAAGTTGATCTTCCCAAAGAAAGACCTTATTCCACTTCTTTTGGAAGGTAAAAATAATTGATGGATCACTCGCACACTCTCAGGGTCAATCTTCATCCCTTCCTTCGACACTATATGACCTAACAATCATCCTTCAGTTATACAGAAAATAGATTTTTTAGTATTGAGTGAGATTCCTTGATCTCTACACTCCTGAAGGATGAGTCTTAAATCTTTTGAATGTTTCTTTCTTCTACAAGAGAAGACAGTCATATTGTCAAGATATACCACAATTATTTTATTCATTAAATGACCAAAAGAGGAATTCATGGCCCGATGAAAATTGGCACTTGCATTGATCAAGCCGAATGACATTCTACTATATGCAAACGTTCCCCAGGGAGTGGTGAATGCTATTTTATGCTGGTCACTAGGATCTACACTGATATTATTATAGCCTAAAAAAACATCCAGCATAGACATCATCTCAGAACCTTCTACCATCTTTAAAATATGATCCATATTAGATAGGGAAAAATTATCTTTCAGACTAGCCTGATTTAGATTTCTAAAATCTACACAGATTTAAATTTCTCCATTTTTTTACGAACTGGCACTATGTTCGCTACCCAAGTGAAATGATGAATTGGGTAAATTATTCTAGCATTAATTATCTTATCCACCTCTCTAAAAATGGCATCTGCTACTCTGGGGTTATAATTCCTCAATTTTTGTCTAAAATGCTTGGCTCCAGACTTCAGGGGAATATGATGTTGAGACTGTCTGCTTCTGAAATCCTTTATATCTTCATACAACCACGTGAACACATCCTTGAACTATTTTATTAATTTTTTGAATATGATCTTCTCTTCAGGACTATAACATGTACCCAAATTTACAAATCTAGGATCTTCATTATCCCCTATATTTATTCTTTCAAAATTGTTGGATTGTTTGCTGCTGGTTTCATTAACTTGGCCGATAAAATAATCGGTGCAGTCAAACAAACTCTCCATCATCACAAGACCCTTCAGGATGTGATTTCCTTTCAGTTGCATAATGTCTTCCTTTTGGTCAGTTCTTTCACCAACACAAAATTCTTGACATTTGAACTCTGATCCTTTGAAGAACACTGATGAGAACTTATCAATACCTTGTAGAAATGTCAACACGTGAGCATTGTCACTAAAAACTTGCCATGAATTTGCATTATCACGTACACTAGGATGATGAACAAGCTCTATAGTATAGTGATTATTGTCAAAGTCTAGATGAGGGATCAATAATGTTGTTGAACCAACCAGGACATCTTCTCTAGAATTCAATTCCCGAGGGACCTCTTCAATTGAAAATGCTTCAAACCCTTCAATTTCATCCCAAACTCTATTTTGGTAGTGCTGAATCCTTTAATTTCTTACTTCATACATCCCTTTCACTTGTTGTATAGTTATCTCATCATCTCCCTTTTCTTTCAGGGCTCTGATGCCTTTCCTTTTTGCTTCCTGAATACCAAGTAGCAAAGCTTCATAATTGACCGTATTATTAGTATTCTCAAACTCTAGCTTAAAAGAAAAAGGCAACTTTGCTTTGAAAGGAGATATCAAAACCACTCCTGCACCATAACCAGTGGAAGAACAACTTCCATCAAACTCAAGTGTCCATATTCCTTCATTGCCAGAGGATTCCAGATCTGTAACATCATCTTCAGGTAAAATTACATAATTAGCAAAATCAGTCTCATGATACAAAATCTGGGCTCTGGGATGTTCGGATGGGAAAATTGTATATTTTGATTTAGTTTCTAGCTATAAAATCACCCTTTGATTGCCAATGGGGACTATTTCCCATGACCAATCTAATTTAATTTCACCTCCTAAATATCTGCAAAAGGTTTGACTTAAAAGCATACCATAACTAGCAGGTATATCAACAACTAGGATGGTCAATTTTAACCTCTTGTTCGGGAAAGAAGCTAACAAAACCTAGGCATCTTTGATTTGACCAAGTAATCGAACCTGTTTAGAATCCATTGAATAGAATTTACCAAAACTCTTCGTTAAGGGAAAATCTAAGGCTTTTTCTATAGAAGAGGGCATAATATTGTGTAACGCCCCTGAGTCTATGATACAATTGTTGAGTTTATGGCCATGAATAAAAAAAGATACATAAAAAGGTTCTATTTTTCCCATAACATGAGAAAGTTCTAAGGACTCTTGATTAAGGACATATTGAATATTCTCAAGATGATCTAATTCAAGATTTACAGGGGTTTCATGAGCAGATACAATATTTGTTTGACTAGTTGTAACTCTAGGGGAGGAACATCTTACATAATTTACTAATTTATCAAGCTCATTGGGAATTAACATTAGTAATAACTGAGAGGGGGGGGGGGTGAATCAGTGGGCTCAAAATATAATCCTTAAATCAACCCTTAAAACTTATAAACACAAATTATGTCTCTAGTTATCTTCTGTCCTACAAGATGAATGCCTTGAAATACTTATATCAATTTTACTACTTGTCGGAATGCTTTGTAAATCTTTGTTCTGTATGATTACCAATAAGCAGTCAACTATTTACCGAAACACAGTAAATATGTAGAGTATACCAATAAATCCAAAATTTCATATGTGAAATGTAAAATAGTAAAGTAATGAAACATAAACACATAACACATGGATTTTTAACGTGGAAACCTTGTTAAGGGAAAAACCAGTGGGACCGGTACCCTAGATTTTCACTCTTTTGAAGTGATCTCTGTTAGGATCCAACCCTGTTAAAGGTTACAAACACACTATTAGGTGTGACCTTGTTAGAGGATTTAAAAGATAAACTGTCACCTAGTATCTGGCATCTAATGCTACCATCCTTGATCAAACACTCACTTGGCCTGTCAATAGGTATCGGGCATATCCAATGCTACTTTCCTGATCAAATGTTTTGATACTCCTTGGGATGTATATCAAATGTAGAAGACTTTTAAGTCCTTCTCAGTTAAGAGACTTGATGGTTCAATGGTTAAACAGAAACATTAATGATCTGTTCATATATACAACTTAATTGTAGATAGTTAGATCTATTGTAAGTGCATTACCTCTCTAATCAATATAATCAATTCTATACCTTTGCTCCACTTTTTTCTGCTCTGTGATGTTGTCTCACTATTCATCGGTGTTTGCAGAATCTAGCTCTTTCTTTAGCTTGATTGATTAGGACTGAACGAAGAATTTCTTCTCCTTGAGATTTTCTTTAGTATCTTTCCTCTTCTCTTTTTCACCCCACACTCTCTTCGTATTGAATTGGGTTTGTCTCTTTATAGACATGATTTACCTTTTCTTGGCTTTCTTGAATCTTGGCATGATCCATAATTCTTGCCAATTAGATTTAAAGAAAACTCCTTTTTATCTCAAAGAGATCTTCTTGCCAACTGGACAAATCAGCTTTAAATCAATTACTTATCTCCAACTTTATTTGGATGATTAAAACAATGATAAGTATCTATTAAGTTTATTTATATCTTCTTGACAGCTAAGCATTTTTTCATTTCTAAACTCTCTATTCTATCAGTCAACACTCCAGTTAGTCATCGGTGATAACTGACTATTCCGTCGATGTGACTTTAGTTGTCACTAGGATCTCCATCCTTGTATTTTTGATTAGGAAACACTGTAATTCTTTTCATTGGGTTACTTTGTGCTTTTCTTTTCAGGAAACACTATCAATTTGCTCCTCGGTAATGCTATGCATTAGCTCGTCAGGTAAAACTATGAATTTTCTCTTTTAATCTGTCCATCGGCGTGCACTTCATCGGTGTATACAGTCACTTAGTGCATACTTGACTTATATGTATTATTGATATCATAGCCTTTGATTCATTGGTTCTTTGAAGTCTTTAGCAATATTTTCATGATGATATAGATTATCAAGTTGGCATCAATGACAATACAATACATTAATTGATTTAATGCCTTGCATGATCATCAACTTAACATCTTCAAACATTCAATCAGGTACATGTCATCAATCTCTCCCTTTGGCATTGATGGAAACATACTACATTATCATACTATACTATTCCTAATACAATATAAAATATAGAGTTTCATCAAGCTTTTCTAATGTAACTATTACAAATGTCTGACTTTTGGTAAGCTCAAATAGCTTTGGTTTGATTCTTGCAGCTTTCTTTCTGTCTTCAATCCCTTCACTGGGTAGATGTATAATCATTCTTTCTCTGATGTGATGTATTCTCCTTCTATGTCAAACTCTCTCTTTTTGACTATTCTCCTTTCTTGTGATGTCTCTTTTCAACAATTCTTTCTCTTTGTGTGTACTTTCCCTTTCTTGCTACATCTCTCCCTTTGGGTACTTTGATGGATATTATCTCTCCCTGAGATGATAATGGATATAATATCTCTCTTTATTAGTATGATAATGAGATATTTGTCTCCCTTTAACAACAATGCCAAACAAACATCTTTTCCAAATGGATCCTTTCTATCCATAATATATTCCTTGAATTTCCCAATCTATTGGTAATATCTTCTGGTGCTTGGATTAGATAAATACCTTGCTGAGTATAGATTTATCATTGAACTCCATCTCTATTCTTGCATCAACAAGAATGATATTCTGATAATATGTAGGCTGATGTAGCCTTCTATTCATCTTACTGACCAGTAGACAAGGGTCTGACCCCTAGTCTCTTTCTCAAGTATTCAAATGCATCCTTGGGCAGTGGCTTCGTGAAGATATCAACCAATTGTTCCTTTGATTGCACATACTCAAGTATTACCTCCTTCGCCTAAACTTGTTCTCTCAAATAATGATACTTGATGGCAATATGCTTTGTTTTAGCATGCATGACTCGATTCTTGGAAATTTTTATTGCACTTGTATTATCACAGTAGATAATTACTGGTTCAAGAATTTTCATATGCATACCTTCTAGTAACTGTTTGATCCATGCAATATTTGAGAAATTTGCAGCAGAAGCAACATACTTCTCTTCTGCAGTAGACTGAGAGATGCATCCTTGCTTCTTTCTAATCCATGTGACAAGTTTGTCACCCATAAAAAATGCTCCTCTAGTTGTTCTCTTCTGGTCATCAATATTCCAGCCCAATCAGTGTCGGTAAAGACCTTAAGTTCAAATTTGCCTTCTCTTCTTGATGGGGAGGTCACCTAACTCTCTAAAATTCCCACTCTACTCTAGGAATCTCACTTGGAATCCTCTTCAATTCAGGATTCTCTAGACTCACTCGTGAGTCTCTTAGGGCTACTCTCAGACCCTAACCAGAAGGACTATTCTGTTCCCTCTATCCTAGGTTCCCTACCCACGGAAATGTTTTACTCCTTACTGTCTCTCACCCTTCATGACTAAATTCCCTACATTCATGCACCTTCTTACTCATCTAT
Organism: Thuja plicata; assembly: GCA_018584345.1. NCBI lineage: Eukaryota > Viridiplantae > Streptophyta > Pinopsida > Cupressales > Cupressaceae > Thuja > Thuja plicata. Next base: position 539,613 of record MU228125.1, on the reverse strand, counting down.
CTTTCCTACAAGTCTCTAACCAGACCATAGGCTTTCCTAGGACTTGTCTGACCTCTTGACTAGCTTCTCATCCCACAAAAATATAGAAACAATCATAATATACATGGAGGATGCTTCTTGACTGTCACAATCCATGGAACAGATTATCAGAGTCAAGAAGCACCCATATTTATCTAACAGAAAAAAAACAACCCTTTACAGAAAGCTACTCAGAACAAAACACACGTAAAGTACAGACAAACTTCTTTATATTAACAATACAAAAGATTACAATATGCTTCGCTAGTCTCCTCTGTCTCTGTAACTAACTAACTATCTGAACTGTCTGAACTATCTCTGATCTGAACCCTTTCTCAGATTCTTCTTCTCTACTTTATCTCTGGCTTCTCCTTGATTTCGTAACCCTGGTGGTTACCTGTTGATCCCAGCCTTCCAGCTATTCTCTGTTCTTCATGCTCTCTGCAAACTGTCATCAGTTGTTCTGCATGGTCGACACTCTGGTCACCTCTTTTCCCTCGAGTCATTCTCTTTTCTGTTTGGCTGTTATGACTTTTCAATGTTCTCTCCTATCGACACGTCAACATAATTGACCATTTGACTGATCTTTTTTTCCATCGCGTAGTCGCGAATGAAAATTACCTTTCATGTTTTTCTCTGCGACTGAGCGATGACCTGCTCGTCGCGCTCTCGCAATGCATTTTTATGACTTGGCTTTTACCTCACGACTGAGTGACGAGCTCAAGTCGCGCACCCGCTTTGTTTTTTCATGAGCTACATTTTGTGCTGCGACTGAGCGATGAGCTCAAGTCGCACACTCGCACTGCATCTTCATTGACTGCTCCTTGCTCTGCGAGTCGGCGATGCACGTTAGTCGCACACTCGCTGCACTTCTAGATGAACTGGAAGTTCATTGGTGACTGAGCGATACAATCAGTTGCGCACTCGCTATGTTTCTACTCGAGCTATTCATTCCTTTGCGACTAAGCGATGAGCTCGAGTCACGCTATCGCACTGTCTGGAGACGAGCTGCCTTTTCTTCCGCGATCGAGCGATGATCATCTATCGCGCACTCACTACGTGATTCCCTGAGCTAACCTTTTCTTTGCGACTAAGTGATGACCTCACTGTCACGTCCTCGCCATGCATTTTCACTAACTGTCAATTCACCTACGACTTGGAGATGCATTGGGTGTCGCTCACTCGCACACCATGACTTAACTAATTGCCTTCGCGACTGAGCGATTGAACACCCATCGCGTTGTCGCACCGTGTTTTCTCTGACTGCGAATTGACTCGCGATTGGGCGATGAGCTCCTTGTCGCACTATCGCGCACTGTCTTGTCTTGCTAGCTATCTGTGACTGAGCGACTAGTTCCTCGTCGCACACTCGCGCACTAACATACTTAACACATAACTAGCTCGCGAGTGTGCGATACATTCCTTTTGCTGCTCTCTGCTGCTCCGCGACTGAGCGACTAGGAAAAATATGACTTGCTCGTTGAAAGACTTATACCAAAACTTGTTCAAAATGTTGGGGCTAGGGTTTTGAGCTAAACCCTAGGGTGCTCTGCACCATACTCCCCCCTCTCTGAGAAGGAAAATTTTTAGCTTGAACTGGTCGGTAGCAATGCCAAACCAATTCCATGTCTTTTGCATTCTGCTTCGTCCAACCAGGTAGCTTCTGCCTCTGGTAACCCTGACCACTTTATTAGGTATTCTCTGTATACCCTACGCCTGGTTGTTTTCTGAATTCTGGAATCCAGAATTTTCTCTGCCTGCAACTTGGACTTAGGCTTTATCTGGATGTCTTGGACATCTTGTCCTATCTCCCTCTGCTGAATGCTCTCAGGTATCACTAGTCCTTTGTATGGAATCAAATCCTACACATTAAAAATAGGTGATATATCCAAATGGTTAGGCAAATCAATTTTATAGGCATTCTGCCCATATTTTTCCAAAATTTTGCAGGGACCTATTCTCCTCAT
>MU228125.1:523115-534013 GCA_018584345.1 Thuja plicata | reverse complement strand
GTTTCTTCATTACTTCTAGAGTTTCTTCAAGGAGTCTATTTCTCTCCTTTTGGTCATTCACTTCTTTAGCCAATTCTACATTTTTCACCATGGCTAATTGTTCTACTGATTCCTCAGTATGTTGAAATATTTACAGATTTTAAACCCAAATCTTTAACTTAGCTCTGATACCAATCTGATGGGGAGGTCACCTAACTCTCTGAAATTCCCACTCTACTCTAGGAATCTCACTTGGAATCCTCTTCAATTCAGGATTCTCTAGACTCACTCGTGAGTCTCTTAGGGCTACTCTCAGACCCTAACCAGAAGGACTATTCTGTTCCCTCTATCCTAGGTTCCCTACCCACCGAAATGTTTTACTCCTTACTGTCTCTCACCCTTCATGACTGAATTCCCTACAGTCATGCACCTTCTTACTCATCTATCTTTCCTACAAGTCTCTAATCGGACCATAGGCTCGCCTAGGACTTGTCTGACCTCTTGACTAGCTTCTCATCCCACAAAAATACGGAAACAATCATAATATACATGGAGGATGCTTCTTGACTGTCACAATCCATGTAACAGATTATCAGAGTCAAGAAGCACCCATATTTATCTAACAAAAACAAAACAACCCTTTACAGAAAGCTACTCAGAACAAAACACACATATTGTACAGACAAACTTCTTTATATTAACAATACAGAAGATTACAATATGCTTCGCTAGTCTCCTCTGTCTCTATAACTAACTAACTATCTGAACTGTTTGAACTATCTCTGATCTGAACCCTTTCTCAGATTCTTCTTCTCTACTTTATCTCTGGCTTCTCCTTGATTTCGTAACCCTGGTGGTTACCTGTCGATCCCAGCCTTCCAACTGTTCTCTGTTCTTCATGCTCTCTGTAAACTGTCATCAGTTGTTCTGCATGGTCGACACTCTGGTCACCTCTTTTCCCTCGTGTCATTCTCTTTTCTATTTGGCTATTATGACTTTTCAATGTTCTCTCCTATCGACACGTCAACATAATTGACCATTTGACTGATTTTTTTTCCATCGTGTAGTCGCGAATGAAAATTACCTTTCATGTTTTGCTCTACGACTGAGCGATGACCTGCTCGTTGCGCTCTCACAATGCATTTTCATGACTTGGCTTTTACCTCGCGACTGAGCGACGAGCTCAAGTCGCGCACCCGCTTTGTTTTTTCACGAGCTACGTTTTGTGCTGCGACTGAGTGATGAGCTCAAGTTGCACACTCGCACTGCATCTTCATTGACTGCTCCTTGCTCTGCGAGTCGGTGATGCACATTAGTTGCGCACTCGCTGCACTTCTGGACGAACTGGAAATTCATTGGCGACTGAGCGATACAATCAGTCGCGCACTCGCTATGTTTCTACTCGAGCTATTCATTCCTTTGCGACTGAGCGATGAGCTCGAGTCGTGCTATCGCACTGTCTGGAGACGAGCTGCCTTTTCTTCCATGACCGAGCGATGATCATCTGTCGCGCACTCGCTACGCGATTCCCCGAGCTGACCTTTTCCTTGCGACTGAGCGATGACCTCGTTGTCGCGTCCTCGCCATGCATTTTCACTAACTGTCAATTCACCTGCAACTTGGCGATGCATTGGGTGTCGCTCACTCGCACACCATGACTTAACTAATTGCCTTCACGACTGAGCGATTGAACACCCATCGCGTTGTCGCACTGTGTTTGCTCTGACTGCGAATTGACTCGTGATTGGGCGATGAGCTCCTCATCGCACTGTCGCACACTGTCTTGTCTTGCTAGCCGTCTGCGACTGAGCGACTAGTTCCTCGTCGCGCACTCGCACACTAACAGACTTGACACATAACTAGCTCACGAGTGTGCGATGCATTCCTTTTGCTGCTCTCTGCTGCTCCGCGACTGAGCGGATAGGAAAAATATGACTTGCTCGTTGAAATAATTATACCAAAACTTGTTCAAAATGTTGGGGCTAGGGTTTTGAGCTAAACCCTAGGGTGCTCTGCACCACTTCTATACCATAATCCATATTCCTTGGTATTCTTTAGATATCTTAGAACTATTTTCACAACAGTCATATGTGATTCTCTGGGATTAGCAGAAAATATTGCAACTATTCCTACTGCATGTGCAATATCTGGTCTAGTATGTACAACATACATGAGTTTTCCAATCATTGATCTATACAAAGTTTGATTTACCTCTGATGACTTTTCCTCCTTTTTCAGCTTACATCTAGTTGCCATTGGTGTTCCTACTGGTTTGGACTCTTTCATTTTGAATATTTTCAGTACCTCCTTGATGTATTTGGATTATGTAATGAAAATACCTTCATATTGTTGCATGATCTGTAGACCAAGAAAGAAATTGATCTCTCCAAACATAGACATCTTAAACTCTTTGCTCATTTCATTTGAAAATGATTTGCATAGCATATCATTTCCTCCAAATATGATATCATCAACAAATATCTTAGCAATCAAAATGTTAGCATCAGTATCTTCCATCAAATAAAGATTATTGTTTTCACTAGTTCTTACAAATCCAATACTTATAAGATAGGAGTGAAGTCTTTCATACTAGGCTCAAGGTTCTTGTTTCAATCCATACAAGGCTTTGTGTAGTCTACATATCATGTCCCTCTTGTCTGGATTAACAAACCCTTCTGGTTATTCAATGTATATCTCTTCTTCAAGTATTCCATTTAGGAATGCAGACTTGACTTCCATTTGATATACCTTGAATGCTTTACATGTAGCATAAGAAAGTAATATTATTACTCTTTCTAGCCTAGCAATGGGTGCAAAGGTCTCTCCATAGTCAATTCCTTCTTCTTGTGCAAACCCCTTGCTTACTAGTCTTTCTTTATTTTTTGTGACTTCTCCATTCTCATTCAGTTTATTTCTGAATATCCATTTTGTACCAATGACATTCTTGTCATCTGGTCTTGGTACAAGTGTCCATGTCTTGTTTTTCTCTATCTGCTTAATCTCCTCATTCATAACACTTATCCATTCATGATTATCTATTGCAACATTGAAAGATTTGGGCTGATTATCACAAATAAGACATCTTAGTATTTAGAGACTTACTTCTAGTTCTCATACCAGCCTTCTTGTCTCCAATGATCTGGTTTGGTGGATGGCTCTTTCTAACATATCTTGCAAGTACAGGTTCAGCCCTTTGTCTATTAGCTTGATCATCATTTTTTCCTTCATTTTGTTCTCCATCACTTTGTGCATCATCTTGAGCAATATTCTAATCATCAGTATTTGCAGCATGATGCTCGGGTACAATGATCTGTTGCTTGAGAGCTCTATAGAGTTGGTCAGGTAGAGTGTCAGGTTCCTCATTGCATAAAAACCTATTGTAGTCCTCTGGTTCTTTAGTGCTTTCCTTTTCATTCTTCTCTGAAAATTCATCTATCTTTACATTTGCACATTCAACAATTTTGTTAGAGGCCTTATTTAGACATTTATAAGCCTTGCTCTTGGTAGAATACCCTAGAAATATTTATTCATCACTCTTGGATTCAATTTTTCCATTTCTATCATCTTTTAAGATATAACATTAACTACCAAAAATTTTGAAATAACTCACATTGGGTGTGTATCCATACCAAAGCTCATAAGGTGTCTTTTTGGTGTCTTTGTTCAATTGTACTCTATTCAATATGTAAACAATAGTACTGACAACTTCTCTCTAGAAGATTTGGGTGATGCGTTTCTCTATCATCAGTGTCCTTGCACAATACACTATGGATATGTTCCTTCTTTCAGCAATTCCATTTTGTTGTGGTGTTCTTGGTGTAGAGACCTGTCTTTTGATTCCATGCTCATTACAAAAGTTAGTGAATTGATCTGAAATAAATTCCCCTCCTCTATCTAATCTTAATCATTTCAATTCTTTACCACTTTGTTTCTCAACCATTGCCTTATACCATTTAAGCATCTTAAATGTTTCTGATTTATCTTTTAGAAACATTACTGTCATCATTCTAGAGTAATCATCAACAAAGAGAATAAAATATCTATCACAATAATAAATATTTATCCTCATAGGTCCACATAAATCAGTATGGACTAATTCTAGAATGGCATCATATGTATGGGTTTTTCTTTTGAATCTAGACTTTGTCATCTTACCTATTTGACAATTCTTACACATGATGTTGTCAAGCTTGGTCATCGTCAGTAAGCCTCTTACATTTATTTTTCTTCTTATTTTTATCATGTTGCCATAGTTCACATGACACAATCTTTTGTGCCACAACCATATGTCTTCATTTCTTGCCATTAAGCAAGTGGTGTTAGTATCATTCAGATAGAATAAGTTACCTTTTTTTGGCTCATCGATACCAATCAGATTTCTTGATTTATTGAAGATCTTTGCCTTCTTATTTTAAAATGCTACTCTGTGACCTAAATTATTCAACTAAGAAACACTCAATAGATTATAATTCAATCCATTTATCCAATAAGAATTTTCATATTTTATCTGGTTATTCAACATTATGGTTCCTCTACCTTCAACTGGACAAGGTGTGTCATTACCCATTCTTACTGAACCACCTTTATAGTATTCAAAAGTCTCAAACTTTTGCTTATCACCAGTCATATGGTGAGTGTAGCCACTATCTATGATCCAGACATCATTTTTACTAACTTTATATATGAGTGCAGTTTCTACATACCTTCCTTCATCATCATCTGGATCAGCTTTTATAGCCACAAACACCATCTCAATGTCTTCCTCAGATTCGGTGTCAGTATCATCATCTTTGCATTTTACTAGGTAACTGGCCTTCTTTCCTTTGTCCTTGTAGTCTTGGCTATCTCTTCTTTCTGATTGTCCGTAACTTTAGTAATCACCTCTATTAGACTTCTTTTCAAATGATCTGTCATTACTTCTATCATGTTTTCTTCTGTTACAACAACTTGCAACAAAGTGTCCAATCTCTTAACAATTAAAACAAATAAGTGGTAATTTACCTTTGTATTTACCATTGCCTCTCTGCATTCTTCTAGCCATAAGTGCTTCAATTTCATCAAGATCTTCTTCTTCACTTTCACTATCACTATCTTTTCTCATAGTGTGTTTATGACTTGATTTACTTATTCTTAAAGAAGATTTGAATGTGGACTCTATGTTTGGTAAGACACTATTATCAGAGTTATTCATTTCAAATGAAATCAGTCTTGTAATCAAACTGTCTAGAGTAACATTGCTATTTTCTACTTCTCTCATATCTTGAATGATAGATATTCTAATAGCATAAGTAGGCAGTAAGGTTCCTAGTACACCTCGAAATCCTCGGATAGCATTGAATACCTCTTTGATCCTTGTGTTATACTGTGTGATGTTTTCACCTTCTTTCATTTTGAGATCATCAAACTTCCCTCTAAGGCTTTCTTCCTTGGCTCTCAAAACATTCTTGTCACCATCATGTACAAGCTTCAATTTGTCCCACATCTACTTTGCAGTCTTACAGGTTTCGACATCTTCAAATTCAGCATTGGAGAGTGAGGAAGCAAGCTCTCTCAACATGCAATTGTGCTCATGCTTCTCTCTCATTTGTTCGACTGTTGGTGCTCCTATGGGAAACACATATTCAGTATCTAAGTATTGAGTAACATCATTTCCAATACCTGACAGGTGAAGTCTTATTCTACTCTTCCATGAAGCAAAATTGTCTTTGTTCAAGTTGGGCACATCTCGTGAAAGAATAGGATTCAAGTGTGAAATTCTAGATGTTTAGAGTGGTGATAGAATTGTATGGTTCTTATGATGGGAGAAGGGGCTTTGGGCATTGTTTCTCCTCTACTAATGTGTTAAAGGAAAAAAAATTGATAGTTGGGCAAGATTTGAACCTTCCTTTGAACTAAGCAGAGGTCTGGGGCTCAATGGCCCAAGTAGGTCTTCTACATAGGGAAATGATCATAAACGAGGAGTACCACATAGTGAATATTAACATCAAAACAAATAAAGAGATATAAAACACTTCACACAATGCCTTGAAGGTAATAGCAACAATTCCCTAGCTCTCAAAGCTCGTGGGTCATCAAGCATTCCAAATGCAAAGATGTAAACAATGCTAGTATTAAACAGTGAGCTCATAAACAATGCATGATTCCCTAGCTTGCATCCTACGAGCCATCAAGACATTTCCTAATGAAATGATCATAAATGGGAAGTACCACATAGTGAATATCAACAAAAAATCAAATAAAGAAAGATGAAACACTTCACACAATGCCTTGAAGGTAATAGCAATGATTCTCTAGCTCTCAAAGCTCGTGGGTCATCAAGTATTCCAAATACAAAGATGTAAACAATGCCAGTATTAATATTCATATTGTGCCATTAAATAAACAAATGCCATCAAAATGAAATTAAGTACGTTAATGAGAAGAAAAATATCGAATGCCTACTTTAAGTCATGGCTGCCATATGCCAAGCTTCCAAATTGAGCTCGAGCTTCACAATATAAGATCCCTCTTTGCACACGCAACTTGATCTACCATAGTTAGGGCCCTTGTCACACACACAGCTCAATCATGAAAATTAGAAATGAGCCTTTCTTTTTCTTCTTTTTTTTTTTTATAATCATGCGGGTGTCAAAATTATGACGGTATCATCTCTATTACAAAAACATCAGGGGCACTTGGAAAAAAAACACAAAAATACACACAAATGGTAGTGCTGTCGCAAATTGGCATTGAAATTTGACCCCAAATGTTGTAGTGATTGCCCTCTTGACATGGAGCCACTTCTAAGGACAAGGTGGGAGTTTTGATCTACCACAAGGGATTATTGAGAGGCTAATGGAGCATCATTTTGAGTAGGCATGATAAGTGTTGAAGCACATGGAAGCTTTGTGTCTATGATCTTTAAATCCTAAGAAAGACTTGCACTCATATGCTAATTAGCTTGGATCTATTTTAGAGGTATTACTTGAGGGTAGACATAGTCATCATTATGCTCATTCTTTGATAGAGATGGTGTGGCTAGTATTGAAGCTTAAGGAGATGGAGGAATGATGGAAGAAGCGGAGTCTGTGTGTGAACCATTACTAGACACAGGTTCATTATTTAGATCATGCTTGAGATTGGTATCTTCACTGGATGATTCGTTAGGATTTTAAATTTCAATTATGCCATCATCTATGAGATCTTCGATTTAATGTTTCAACTCCATGCAAGATGAATTTTTATGCTCATTGTGTCAATGATATGCACAATAGGTACTCAAGAAATTCAATCCATAAGATGTGACTTGAGGTAATGTGATGAGGTCATCCTCAAGAATTTCTTCCAATGCTGATTCATAAGATTGTCCCAAAGGAGTGAAGTTCCTCTTGCATTTAACCCAAGGTTTTTATTTCATGAGGTTACTAATCCCTTTGGAGGGAGAATTCATGGTGTTTTTAGTAGCTTTTAGGGCTTTTGAGATACTCTCTTGATCAAAGATAGGATTTTCATACCAAGATTTCTCCATGTTGGAAGGAAGTGGAGAGATGTGAGAATCATGATCAAATAGAAAAGGACAGGTTGATCTTAATGAGGATTTTTTGGATAGTGTATCCTTTTCCCCCTTTAATTATTGGAGTTTAGATTTCAAAGTTTGAAGTTGTTTTGATAAAGCTGTCATAAGAATCTCTTCTTTCACATTGTTAGGACCATAAGGTTTAGCCCATTTTCTTTTAGACATTGTAAGATTGTCTTGATGTGATTTCTTAGAAGATTTAACAGAATGTATGATTAATCCATTGATTTCTTGATAGCTGCTGAAGTGATATCTAAAATTCTGACTAAGTCCAAGACCAAAAGACAAAAGAGATAATGTCCAACTGAGAGAGAGATAACAACGACTCTGATCTTAAGTCAAGGTTAACAAACCTTCTCTCGCAACTCAGGTTAAGGACAATGTAGACAAAGATGATTAAGATAAGAAGTCACTTGTTCTAGCACACCAAAGTCAGATTTCAAAACAACAAGCGAGTCAGAATGTCAACATATTGCAGTCATAAAAAAAGTAGGAGTGATGTTGGTGAAATCACAGATTTGAAAAAATCCAGACAGGACCAGAATGATGGAAGACAAAATTTGATAGCAATTCGAATGATTTAAGAGTTTGATAGTAGATGTAGAAACTTAGACAAGTGTTTGACATTTTAACACCTAAGAGTGAAGATCTGGAATTGTTAAGCATTTTGATGTTTGTTTTGAATGTTTTTGGTTTCTATTTTTGATGTTTCACTTACGCAAGACACATCAAGAAGAATGGTTGTTGTAAAAAGAATAGACACACCACAACCTAGGTAATCCAGACAAATATCTATTGAATTCCCACTTGAACCAAAGTTTAGTCACACCTACTCATAGCAGACAACTTAGAATCTTGGAAGTGCGGGCTCCTCCTTATAGTGCACTCACTTCTCAAGCACACCAAAAGCTTTGAATCCCAAGGGTAATCACTTCCCAAGGGACCGTTGTCTCTACTAAGAGCCGTAAAAATGTTGGATGTCTTAGTTAGTCTCAGACCTTCTACACTAGCAGATAGAGGAGATTTTGGTCACTAGAACAAATTTTTTTGTCAGGAAAACCCTTCATGTTGTTATACATGTGACAAATTAGCCCCGTTAAGGAGGCCTCCTAGCCTACAAAAGTTACGTTCTATAGGTTTTTACGCACCACGAGGGTACTGAGGGAGATCTTCTATCAGCATAGAAAGAGTGACACCTGTTCACTATGAGATTAATCCCAATAAAAAAATTTTATATACCAGTTTGGAAGGGCTTGGCTTTAGCCTGTTACCAGTTGGGCAATCCCTCTCTCCGGCTCTATTAAAGCTCTTAGGAGGTAGCCACACTAAAAGATTTGCATGAATTTATCTTTCACCCAAGATCTACAAAGGTAAGGGGAGAGGATACGTGCATGCAATTATTTGGGATTACAAATCTAGATAACACTTCAAAAAAATAAGAAAAGTGATTCTTTTAAGCACCAAATTTGAAGTGTTATTTAACTACAAAACGCAGACATGATAGTTTTAGGAGATACATAAAGTCTTCGACATGCATCCTGCATCAAACTCATTAGTAGTTTATGATTTTTTCTTCATTTGTAACATCCTACAAACCACTATTAGGCTATAAGAAAAATATAAGCTCAAGAACAACAAAGCCAAAGATTTTTCAGCATTAGAAAATTAGAAAAAAAAAAAATTGTGTATTTAGAAAGTAGATGAAAAATCATGCACTTTAAAAAAAATGCACTAACAAATGTTACCATATGAGCCCAAACGAGGCTTCAAAAGTTACCAAATAGAGTATTAGATAGGTACAGTGATCAAAATATGAAATTTCTAATAAATCAAGCAACCAAAAATAGAAACTAACTCCACCATAGTGATCCTTAGAAAATTCTACCCAAAATAAAATATTGTTACACTCAATTTGGACCTAAAATGAGCAAGTTATGAGGGTTTGAAGTTAGACTGCAAATTTCAAACAACATATGGTGAAGGAGAGAAAATTCAAATCCTACTCACCTCATCCAAATGTGAGGTTAAATTTTATTGTCTTTACGTCGTCATATAAAGCCAATAAGCACGTAGGGTGATGGTTGGATGACCATCAAATTTTGGATAGTTACACAATTCAAAGGGTGGTGGTTGGGTGGAGGTGGTTGAGCGGAGGTGGAGCATGGGTGTCTAAATGGGTGGCATAGAGGAGCTAGGGTGGCTAACGGTGCTTGGAAAAGATGGAGCTATGTTTCAGAGAAATTTTAGTAGAGGAGAAGTTATGGAAGCGGGGTTGGTGGAGGCGGGCAAAGTGGGAGAGAAGCATGGGGGAGGGAGGAAGAGCTATGGGTGGAGGGAGGAAAGTGGAGGGTTTCATGGGGGAAGGAGAGGAAGGGGAGTGATGCAGGGAGAAGGGAGGTAGGCAGAGGATGGAAGTGGTGAGGGAGCAGTAGTTAGAAGCAGCAGAAGGAGGGGAGATGGGCATGGTGGCGCTGAGCAGGGAGGATGGAGGAGGTGTTGACAAAGCTTTGTGACCGGGTCTGCCAATAGATGTAAGTTTTCACTGGGTACTGGGGTATCATCCAACTTTTTCTGTAAAGGTTGTCTGGGGAAATGAGATTCCCCAAGCCTTCAAGCATGTGAGAGTCAAGTCTCGATAGTGTGAGAGCTTAGTTGGGAAATGTGACTATTTGTTCGGGGGGATAGCTAGTTATCTTGGCTTTTCTTCTCCAGGGATTTAAATGAGTGGGGTTTCCTACAAGCATTCATTAAATTAACCAAATAAACTTCAAAAGATACTGCAAAGTTAGAAGTATCTCATCTACTTATAGTTATACTAAACATTCAAAACATCAACAATGCTCTAACATGGTACACTAAATACTGAAGAAATACAAAACCATCAGTTCATATTCAATCAATAGCGGAGGAAAAGAAGGTCGTTAATCTACTTGAAGTATCAGAGCAAAGGAAAAGAGAACATAAAGCATAAAATATCATCAACCCAGAGATCAGAGTGCTAACAACGTCATTGATAGAACCTTTCCTTCTTCATTAAGGCCCCATTTGTTTCGCGGAATTGGAATTGAGTCAAAACCTTATTATCACAAAACCAAGTTTTGAAATCCTGGTTTTGCATCTTCGGGTTATAATTTGGACCATTTGGTTGACCTGGAAGATGGATTAGTCAATCCATCTTCTGCATTTGGTTGCCAATTTCAAAATTGGAATTGGAATTGACAAATTCCAACTTCCGCATTTGGTTCACAATTTTGAATTGGAATTGGAATTCGACAAAGACTTTATAATTTTTTATTGTTATTGAATAATGCTTAATTTATATTGTGATTGATTTTGTCCATTTTTTTATTTTTTTTATTTTTTA
>MU228125.1:503003-513354 GCA_018584345.1 Thuja plicata | reverse complement strand
ATCTCTTTATTGGGAACTACTGATCCATGTACATTAATACCTTCTTTGTTTGTGGGTGTGTGTAGTACTCTCATATTGATAACAATTATAGTTAAGAAAGGTATATAAAGCATTGCACGCGTAAAATATTTTCCAATATAGAAATGAAACTTTGGGGGTGCAAACCCCTAACTAGTTGGACATCCTGTGAGGCAGTGACTGGAGACCTAAGAGATTGTTGATTCATGGTAAGCCCATCATGGAAGTAAGGCTTGATTCATACACTTGTGTTTGTGGTTATAGTATACACTTGTGTTTGTGGTTAAGCAATGTATTATACACTTGTTACAATATACGCTTGTGTTTGTGGTTAAGCAATGTATTATACACTTGTTACAATATACACTTGTGTTTGTGGTTAAGCAATGTATTATACACTTGTTACAGTATACACTTGTGTTTGTGGTTTCAATATACACTGGTTATGGTATACACTTGTGTTTGTGGTTATAGTATACACTGGTTACGATATAAACTTGTGTTTGTGGTTACAGTATACACTGGTTATAGTATACACTTGTGTTTGTGGTTACAGTATACACTTGTGTTTGTGGTTACATTATACACTTATTACAATTATCTGAGAGTCAATAATAAGCTAGATCAGTATCTGATTGCACTTTTTCATTCATCAATACAAAAACATATGGAGAAATATGCTACCAAACCCATTAAAGAGCTTCAAATTAGAGAAACAAAAACATAATATCGAAACCCTCAGAGTTCGAGTTCAAAGTAGCCCTCGAAAGTATAACACAAAGATTTACAACAAGTATAAAAGACCGAGCAAGCTGATGCAAAGATTTACAGAAAGTATAAAAGACCGAGCAAGCTGAAATTCATACCTTTGTTTCCACAGACCTCAAACACTGAAAACCTTAGTATTAAACACTTGCCATAAGGAAACCCTAATAACAGTGATACCTTAGGTAGGAAAACCCCAATAATCTTGCTCTCCCCAGCTAGAGAAGAAAACAAAATGAGGACCCAGTGACGAGGACCCAGTGCCAAGGATGAGGACCCACTATGAAGATGATGCGAAGACCCAGTGCTGAGGATGAGGACCCACTACGAAGATGAAATGAAACCCTAGTTGAAAAATGTGGAAGATGAACTTTCGAATGGACGCTGCTAGGTTTGTAAAAGTGAAAGTCACCAGACCCAAAAGAATATCAAATGCAATGCTTAAAACACAAAAAAAAGTTTTAAAAAGTGAATTCCACCTATTTGAGTGGAAGTGGAACTTCCGGAAGTTCACACGAAATGAGGGTTTGAAAATAGAAACCCAGTTTTGAATGATGACAACCAAACGACAGATTGAGTTTGAAACTAGAAGTTCCACTGCCAATTCAAGCCCAATTCCCACAAACAAATGGGGCCTAACATATCTCCAGCAAGCACTAGTGTGTGTTACAATGGTGGCTCTTGGGGAGCATTTAACTACTGAAAGCTTTTAAAAATAAGGAACATTGAGCTCTGCAACTAAGAACCAAGAAAACTAAAATACTATTAGCTGTGGACTACAAAAAAATCAATTTCACCGACCCTTGGAATGAGGTCAGACTTATTATTTATACACAAGCTTTGACCTAAAACTTAACCTAACTTATTTTACACTTATTAATATAATATTATTCTTGGTGGTCAGTAGTACCTCCGCCACACTATAAAATACCTTGAGATGGAAAAGGTTTGACTCGTCAGAGGAATAAGATAAGAGAGAAGTGGAAGAATCAACCTCAAGAAGGAAGCTGAGAGGAGAAGAGAAGAAATCTGATCCCCTGGGGATTGAGGCTGCATGCCTCATAAATGGGAGGGTGGCCTACTATCTTCGATGCGCCAGCTATAACGTTGAAGCAGAACCTTGGGAAGACCATCCGTTAGAACCCTCTTGTCAAGCTGATGTGCCTTGTTGTAGTTACCTACTTTTTGACACCTTTTATTAACTTCCTTGAAAGTGACCGGTCAGCCTTGGAAATCAGGACACAGGTCACTTAAAGAATACAAAAATGTGGGATACAAAATTTTGGGATCCGGGAACTTGCATTTTGAAAGAATCAATGAATACAAAAATACATCTCCTGAAGAGATTCTCCAAACTCTGGAGAACTTTATTGTTTGTTATAATTTTTCCCAAGCCTCCAACACTTGGCCTATGCTTTCTTCATGTACGTCTCTGATACTATCCCACCAACTACAAACAGTCTCCAATGCTTCCTCAACATCTCTGGCCCCGTTCTGGAATTCATCCACCATCTTGATGGCATCATGCGATCAGATCATTGTCTTGGACAATTTGGTAACCTTCCCTTTTCAAAATCTCCAGCAGGCAGATACAGGGACTCCATCTACTCATCAAACTTGCTGAGGATGTAGTCCTCTGGGGTACATGTTCTAGTGGTGAATGGATCGACTTGCAATACTCTAGCCACAAACACTTGAAATAGGCCCAAGGGGTATTGGGCCATTGTCACCTTCTCTTTCAAGGCCTTTACCAGTTCCTTGCATACCTTAGTTCTGAGGACAAGTCTGGAGTACTGGGCCTGGAGGGAATCATATGATTCATCTCCCAAAATCCCTGCCTCTGTGGTGACTTATTCTCCTATGTTGCAAATTTCTTCTAGCCAGACCTTCCATTTTTCATAATTTTCTAAATCTCACTCCCATATAAGAGCGAAGCCCTTTGCCTAGCTGAGAAGAGTGTCGATCTAATAAAGGTCTGGGAGGGACACCGCTAGAAATTTTCTCCTGGCAGCTACTTGCTTGGCAGCCCACCCATCTACATCTCGTGCCTTCTTTTTCATGATTGGTAGAGAATCCACATCGCCCTGCATAAGAAGAAATCTGAAGGTAGGGATTCTAGGGTGGACCTCGGCCAATGGCTATGTAAGTTCTGCCAGAAGCATAAGGAGATTGGCATTACTCTCTCTTTCCTCCTTCAGCTTCTAGCCCTGCTTGATGTATCTAGCCTCTACTGCTTTTGTGGCCTCCCTCAGCAAGTCCAATTCACCTTTCTTATCTCTCCTCCCTAGTGCCACTTCTATTATGTTGTAGTCTTTGGGACTTACAGTTGCCGCATTTGCACCTGGTGGGGTTGTTGTGATAGTCACAACTATGCTACCTATTGGACCAGTCCTGAGAGTATGGACTACCCGTGCTTTCTTGGGTTTTTGGGCCTCTACATTTCTGGCCATCATCTTGACCAACGAGAGTGTAGCGCCCGATGCTACCATCGGGGCCTTTTTTTCCTTCATTTGACTAGCCATTGGGGTGGCTGGGGTGGCTTCGCTGCTAAGACCTATTCATAAGGATTCATTTTGGAATATAGTGGTACATTCCCAGAATGTACATTATCTTTGGGCTCTTTCTCCCTCTCTTGTCCTGGTTCATTTTCTTGTTCTTGTTCCTTTTCTTGTTCTCTGGAACCTTCAATATTTTCCACCATGTTGGCATCTTCTATTGTATTATCTAGAACCTTTTCTCTGGTCTCAATATTGACTATATTTTTAGGGACCTCCTCATCCCTCCCAACATTAGCTTATTCTTCATTTTCATTGTCCAGGGCTTCCTGATCAATCTACTACTACTGCTCTTGGGCCTCATCGGCCTCATCTGTTGGAACATTCCCCTTCACAAGAATATCCTCTGGGAGTGGGTGGGGTCTCTAGCCAAAGTTTAACAGTACAACCACTGTCACTACCTCACCAAATGTGCTCCAAGGCACTTGATCATCCGGAGTAACCAAAGGCATTTGGAGTGTGATGATTGAGGGTATGGTTGATCCCGTGGGTCTAGGTTCCCCAACCATCGATTGCTCATCTTTGGGTTGCCTTGGTGTGTCTTCAGTCTCCTAGACTGGTATCTTCTCCTACTTAGGCTCCTTTTGTGCCTCCTCTTGGGTCTCTTGTTCTGATGTATCCTCTTCTCCCAGGATGTCCTTTTCTACAGGGGCCTCTTCATTATCCTGAGCAGCAATTTCCTCCACCACATGACTTATACCTTGTTGGAGGTCCATGAGGTCCTCTGCCGAGAAAGTATCATCAAAGTCACTGTGCAGGGCGAGGATTTAGAAATATCTTCTAGTTCAAGAGAGTCTGAACTGACATCCATCGGGGGCACGCCTGACATACCAGGACTGGTAGCTGCGCTTGGTGTAGGGGTCACCTTCTTCTTCTTCTTCTTCTTCTTGTTCTTCTTTCCTATCAGTGGAACCCCAGTATCAAGAATGCTAGTGGACTCCGCCTTAGCAAAAGTCTATCTTCTCATCATTGCAGCCAATGACAGGGATCCCGTGGGCAAGCAGAAGTCATTGGGGCTACAAGGAGGTCAGAGGATATCTACGTACTTATCTACTGGCTAGCTAACCTTTCCGACTCCATTTGTTGATGTAGTTGGGCCATTAGAAGGGTGGGAACTTCGGGAGGCACCTTGGCTGGGGTGCTCTCTTTCTCTTTTCCTTTTCTTGTACTTGGTTCGACAGCCACGAAAGATGAAGAAGGTCTGGCACCGACTAAAGGGGGAGCAGCCTTACAAACCATTGGTTTCTTTTGGGTACTCTTGGGGCACACCTGGGAAAAATATTTGTGACTTGCTTCTAACATGGGCTGACATACCCCTTCAATTGTTAGGTCTTCAGGGGTGGCCTAGTCCACAAAAGGGAGATCTATCTTATCTAGCCCCTGTCCCTTGTATGTTGGGTCCTCCAATGGCCCATCATCTGAGAAACCCTTTGGAAAATTCTAGAGGTCAAGTGTTTTCATGAGCCCTTTGCTCATCCATGAATGTTGTTGGGCATGGAGATCAAAACTATCTTGGCACTCCACCCAAAAATCTTCATTGTTTGCTTCGTGTGGCAGGGATGCTCGGGGAAGTGTTGTGGAAATATTGCTGAGGGGATCGTAGTTCTTCTAGATGTGGTGGAATTCCACTAGCCCCAGGTTTTTTAATTTACTATCTGCCTCCCAGGCTGCGGAAAGGTTGCATGTATAATTACTGCATGAGAATGGGAATGAGATGTTGATGACCTTATTCGATGTAAAGAAGGCGTGCAAATCCATCATCTGCTGGCATAATTCTAAAAGAATAATTCTATCCCCATAATACCAGGGAAGAAGATGGGGCTTCCCAGAGAAGTCAGTCACCTGAATGTAGTTGTGGTGTTGGAATTGAATAAAATAGCGGCCATAGCTGCTGACCAGATTCATCACCACCTGTGACAGTCAGTACCCAGAATCTTGAGTAAGTGTTAGGATGTTGTGGTAAATGAAAGCATCATTCACCAGACAAAAATTTGAGAAACTGAGTTCCCATTGCACTTGGGGATAATGATCCCATGGTGTTACTTGGCCTGGCCCGTTTCCAAGTTCCCCAATTGTTCCCAAACCTGGAAAAGCTGGTCTTTGTTGAGCTAGTGCCCATAGTGCGTATGATGTCATATAAAACTTGGAATTTTGGATGATGCACTTTAGCTGTTTGTCCACATGATTGGATATGAGGGCCACCTAATTGAAGGTCTGACTATGACTGGTGATGCAGTACAAAAAGTAGTACATCTATGCTAAGAAATCCCGGGCATGGGGTAATTCAAAGATCCTACACAAGAATACAATGCCCACCTGAATGGGCTCTTTGAACTCCCTGCAGGGAATTTCCAACTTCATCCTTCTGCAATCCCTCTTTGGGATTTTCAGCCAGTGGCTATTCAAATGTTGTTGGGAGATAAGGGTAGTGTCCTCAAACTCCTGCAATGTTTGGACCCAATTATGGATAATGGACCCATTGAACTATGGGATCCCCAGCCCTGAGGCAAAATTTGTTGCATCTAGGGTGATGATTGTTGCTGGGTACTATAGTGGTTGGGGATCTAGAAGTAGGAGGGTCAAAGTTGGTGTATTTTATAATGTTGCTAGCTAGAGTATTAAATTTGGTGATTGAACTGAACAAGGGAATTTTGTCACCTTAATGATGTCGAAGGTGGCTATCTAAGTGGCCAGATTGTTTCCAATGGCCTTCAACCTATAAATGGGTTGAATCAAGCTTTGCATTTTCGCCCAAAGTCTGGGCCCTGTGTCTGTTATTTATTGAAGTCTGGACTCTATCTTTGATCCCACAAGGGCACCCTCCTTTGGATATTTGGAGGTCAAGGGAAGCTTTTCTAACAACCTTTTGACCTTGGTTTTGGTGGCCGCCTGGGTGGAAGTGGTTGGCAACTAAGGGCTAGAAGGACAGGTGATTACTTCAAACATCTTTGATCGACTTATCTGCAACCTGCCAGACCCGAGAACCATTAAAATGTGATACATATAAAAGAATATTAGAACTCTAGGGGAAATCCTAGAATACTTGCAATAGACGTGAATAAGACTCCGTGGGAAATCAAACCAAATGATAAGGGGAAACGCAGGACCAGGGATTGCTTGGGACTCGGAGCCTGGATAAACTAGTTGTTGCCATGCCGATGTGACCAGAGGAGAACCATATTTGGATGACATGGGTTGGTATGCAGTCAGGTGACAGGAGACATAAAGGCATTAATGGTGACAAGTGGGCTAACACGGGGTAAAATAAATGCTAGATGGTACATAGTTTGAATGCCCACAAATGAAAAATTAATCCCACCATTAAGGTGATGCGACGGAGGGGAGAGAAAGTTGCCATGGCTTGAACCAGCGAGGTGCCAAGTTTGAAATGTAGTGACTCCATGTAATACCTACCCCTTTGTTTGTTTGCCTATGTCAGTTTCTGATCTCTTTTAGACCATACTATGTATGTGTTAGCTCTTTAAGGTGATTTTAAGGATATTCATGCGTTACTTTTCAGTATGTTATTGATCCATTATTATCATGTTGTATCTTTTGTGTATATGTGATTTAAGGTTATTTAATGATGCTTATGTATATGTTAGGATTTCATTTTGGTTATGGTTTCTGACAATACTGTCCTTAGATTTATATGCACATGGATCATTGTATATTTTCATTACTATTTGATGTGCTTGGTATGGTATGGGACAAATTCATAGTACTTGCTTCAGTGAGATCCACACAATAACCTAGTCTCAACCATTGTTTTCCATATGATATATGCATGTATGTTCGTCTTTGTCATGATAGGTTTGCAGGTACCGGGCTACGTCTTCCCTGAATTGGCAGGAGTGAGCATGCCCTATCACATTAATCTCAATGGTAAGAGAGGGGAGATAGTTTTCAGGTCCAAATTCTATCCTAAACCTAATTGTCCTAGTTAGTAGACAAGTATCTGTTTTGACTACCCTGACCGAATTTGTATAGTTGATAGGAATTTGTGTATCCCTTTCCTTGATCATGTTTGATTTTGCATATTTTTAGTTTCAGGTGCTTGATGTGATTATTTGAGTGTTATATCATGTTATTTATTTAATTGAATATTATTGCAATTAATTATTAAATAGAAGGTATTTAATTAATTGAAAATTAAATTAAATACCTATGTTTAATTGAAAGTTTAATTAAAATGTAATTATTGAATATTAATATTTAATTGAATAATTAATTGATTATTAGAGTGAATATACTTTTATGCTTAATTAAATAATTAAATATTAAGTTGCATGGATTATTATGCTTTAAATATTTAAGTTATTTAAATTAATATTTTATTAATTACATATGCAAAATTTGGTTGAAAAAGTATTTTCAAACTCAAGAGATCTCAACTTGAATCTAGGAGTCAAAGTTGACTTGTGCAAGTAATTAGATATTTTAATTAATTAATTGCTATTTTCTTTAAATTTTGGAGAGGAGTCCTTTTAGGAGTTAACTGAATGTGTTGTCATGGGGTTTGCTTGATTAGGAGAAATGGATCCTCATTAGGGGGATTCTTCTCTCATTTGATAATAACAGGTTTTTGGGGAGTATTTTTGGAAGCTTGGGTGTGTGCTTGGTTTTGGAGCATAATTTGAGAATTCTCCTTGCTTGGATTTTGCATTGTGTGTTCTTCAACAAATTTTGAGGTAGAGTCTTGTTCATGTCAATTCTGGTTTTTCAGATCCCTGTCTTCTATGCATCCAGAAAACTAAGGATCCTTTGTTTGGTCATTCCTTGCTTGATTATTCTGTGTTTTTGAAGATTTCAATTTGGAAGATAATGTTTTAGATCATTTTGAGGTTTTATTCTAGTTTGCATGTCAGATCTGTGCTTGTGGGCATAAGGGGTTTCATTTTATAAGCATGAAATGCAAATGAGTATTAGGGTTTCTAGTTTAAAATTGTTGTTGAAATACGTGTCTATAAAAGCTTGGATCTTATATTTTCATTGTTTATCATTACTTGGCATCGTCCAGTTATGCTCTCAAAATTTCGTTGGAAAATTCCCTACGGATCTCCTAGAAAATAAAAAAATTAAATTCTCTCTATAGTCCTAACTATAGAAAAAAAAAAAAAAAATGATTTAGATCCTTGCATTAGTTTGGAAAAATTAAATTAGTTGCAAAAAAAGAACTCTCTATTTTTACACAGACTGGTGTAAAAAAAAATTATTAAATCCCTTTGTTGAAGTTTCTTTTTTTCTGATTTCTTTTTAATTAAAAACATATATATATATATATATTAAAAATATATAAAAGAAATAAAAAAATAAGGTTGCATTGATTAAAGTTGTTTTTTATAAAAGAAAAATTTTATTAAAAAAAAAATTAAAAAGTAATGGGAAGCGAGTGGCGGGGGCCACCGCACCCCCCTTACCTACGCTGGTAGGCAGCTCGGCGCGGCAGCCGAGACTGTCGGCACAATAGCTGAATCTATCGACACGGCAGCCGACACCGTCCGCAGCTGGCTGTGCCTCCCTTTATAAAGGGGGCCGACAGTTGGAAAGATAGGGAGGTGGGGGCCGCAGGGACCCCCCCGGGTTGTATTAATTTTTTTTTTAAATTAAATTTTCATTTTTAGATTTTATTTTATACGTTTTGGTAATATTTTTTAAAGTTGTTTTAAATTTTTTTTTTGTTTTTTTAAAGTTTGATTATAATATTTGAGTTTAATTCGTTTAATATGGTTTAATTTAGATTAATTTATTAATAATATTTAAAATAATTTATTTATAATTTTAAAATTAGTTTAGTCTTAATATTCAATTTAGGTTAAATATTAATATCTAAATTAGTTTATTATTATCATTATTTAAATTAGTTTAATATTAATACTTAAATTAGTTTATGGTTGCTTTGTAAATTAGGTTTAAAATTAAATTTTAAGTTTTATGAGAATGAAGGGCTTAGGTAGGAATGAGATTAAGAATTTATTTATGAGGCGATTAATGGTACAAGTAAATAAAAGCATCTTTATGGTATCATTTCTATTAATGGATCACTAGTAATAATTAATTCATATGATGTTAACTAAATTAGAGATGATATCGGACGATATAGATTTATGCTTATGTTACACCTTATATAATTTAATGCTTTCTGAATATGAAGTTATTATTCTATGATGTGTTTGGAGTGCATGATTAAATTTAAATTTGTGTATTCTTATTTGTAGTCATGTTTTTAGGTATATGTTGGGTTAGATGACCCTAGGACTTAAAACCAAAGGTTTTGGGATTGTACTTTCTGCATGGTGTGTTATGCAATTTTGTTTGTGTTTATATGATGATGTCATAGTCCTAATTTCCTATACCCATTCTGATTCAGTTTTGATATATTGTTTGGCTATGTGAGGACACTGTGGTTATTGTTGGTTATTTGAGAACCTATGTGCTCCTGAATGAGTAGGATGTGATTTGTGATTATGTATATCTTCATGTCTTGATCTTGATCCTAGGTAGGTTAACTAAGTGTACAGTGGGGAAGTGGCTTGTAATGGGGGTCCAGAACTCTAAGCGGTTACTAGGTAAACCCATTGGCAAGTTACTTAATAAGTGAAATATGATACATTAAAGGGGTTTAAAATGAACTAATAAGATGTCTGAGTCTCTACCCATGCCTTGAGTGCTATCACATGATAGGATGGGAGTTGGGATCCTTGTCTTTGCGAAAGGATCACCGAGCCACATAGTGTCACCTAGAGGCCAGGGTCAAGAGGTACTACTAGGGTTACCTTCAAGGTTGGACTTATGTGATGACACTTCCCTATATACAGCTTAGGTTATCTTACGTGTGTCAGATACTTTTGGTGTTGTTTAGTATTCTTTGTTATGGTTTAGATTTCTTCTAGGATCTTCCTTTGCATTGAAGTATGAGGTCATGTGTACCTTATTTTGTGTTCTTGTTGTATACCCCGTGTGATGGGCCTGTTACTATCTCCTCAGCACGGTGGGAGTGGACCTTTGGTTCC
>MU228125.1:424123-502953 GCA_018584345.1 Thuja plicata | reverse complement strand
TCATGCTTGGATGTTCTTTGATGCAGTTCTATCTTCTGATTCCTTTGGAGACTGGTTCAGTTTCATGAGTTGTATATTTGTACCATATGTGTTTAATGGTTATCATCCTTGGAGGATGCATTGTATTATTTATTATGTATTATTACATACCCTACGACTTGTGCGGTGGATGTATATTAGGTAGTATACCTTATGGTATCAGTTGTATATGTAATCTTTATTACGAGATGTATGTTATTGGTTTCAGATTATGTAACCTTTATGTCAGTTCTTTATTATTGTAATCGTAGATTAGTTTTTTTAAGTAATTCTACGTCAAGGAACCCTCGAGAAGTGTTATCTATGTATGAGTTGTATTTCATGTATGTCATGTACTTCATTGTGTTACTTTTGCATTGCTATTAATATTGTTGTAAACATTTAAAAAAAAATTATTCCATGAATTTAGTGTCGTGTTTAGGTTAAGTTCTCCTGGGTTCCCTGGTGGGGCATTACACTCCATCTTGAGGAGCTTGGTCTGGCGAGTGAAAACACATGACAGAGTGTGAGAAATTTATTAACTCAAAAGGATATATAGGATATATACATAAAAATAGAGAGGGATGAAGGCTGAAACATATATACATTAAGATACATAGTATTTACAAGCCTTTTATAGATTTAAATAACATTTACATATATACACAAACCACCCTAAGAAAATGTACACTAAAAATGCTAGCTTACAATTGCACAGAGGGTGGACAACCCTCTAGCAGAGCCAACCCACCAATGGAAGGCAAAACCAGAAGAGAAACATAGAAAATGGAAACTAGAGAAAATAAAACCAAAACCAAAACCAAAAAGAGTGAAAAAGAAGAAACCTACCTAGAAGCACCGAGGCAGGTGAGGAGAGAAGAGCACCAGGAGTGCTCTATAGCAAGCTAACCTTAAGGATTACCGTGAACAATCACCAAAAACCAACTGGTAATCAACCACTAAGCACAGAGTAATTTACAGCTTAAAATTGCCTTAATTCCCCTTGAATCAATCTGAATGCACAAGTTTTTTTAACCGTGGTAACTGTAACAGTGGCATGTAATTTCTATTTATACCCAAGGTAAAAGCAAGTTACCCTCTCCTCCACAAATTCTAGAATAGGAAAACCTCCAGACTCTCGACCTGGGGATTCCATGCAACGATATCTTCTTGCGAGGAGAAGACATCATAGTGGAGAATCTCAGAGTCTAAAATCAGGCTTGGGAAAGAATAAAAAACTCTGAGATTGGGTCCCAGACACATGAAAGACAAAAACAAAAAGAAAACAAACCTCACGGGAGGGAAAACCCCGGAGGGGAAAACAAAGAAAACAAAAGAAGACAAGGCAAGAGCCAAAAGTGAAAGAGGTGACCCAACATTTTGCACACAAAATGTAGGGATGGGTATGCAGGGCATAAAAAATGGTGACTATCTAGGATGAATGCCTTAGTGCATTTGATAACTACAGAATCTCTGGTTAGCAAAATTAAAATCAATCGTTACTTGGATCATCCTGCTTGCAAGGTGTGAAGCGTTTGAGAAAATTTGGCCCATACATGATTCAATCCATGGTCTTTTGTTAGTTGTGAAGTGTGTGCTTTGAAAGGAAATCAAGCTAATAACCTCTAGGAGAAGCAGAAAAGAGGCACTGAGTATATCAATCCAAAGTCATCAAATTTTCTCATTTCCCCCAGATACCAGAGTTTTCATTCTATTCTAATTCTTTCCTTTTCATTTTATTCTTTTCTTGATGGGAGGGTAGTACTCCTTTCACCATTAAGCTTAAGCTTAGATAATTTTAACAGTGGTACTTCTTTCACCATTCCATCCACCTCAATTTTCTAAATAGGAAAGAAAAACTCTGGACCTAGGAGGAATTTTAAAAGTTTTTTCAGACTTGGGCCAACAAACTAGTGTGACCGATCTACTCTCGGTGTGTCTGATTACTTGTTCCTTTTG
Source organism: Thuja plicata (assembly GCA_018584345.1). NCBI lineage: Eukaryota > Viridiplantae > Streptophyta > Pinopsida > Cupressales > Cupressaceae > Thuja > Thuja plicata. The sequence goes on along the minus strand of MU228125.1, from coordinate 500,976 downwards.
ATTTTGATTTAACTGATTTCCAGACTTCTGGGGATGAATCCGATGAATATTACTCATAGCATGTTACCCTACTTACAAAATAACTCCAGAGTGCAGATCAATTCCACCATGTTAACAATAGATTCCAAGTTCACCATAATGCAAAAGGTACCATCCCCAAGACTAGATGTTATGTGAAGGATACCGACCTACAATAAGGGGAGCGAAACACTGGGGACCCAAAAAATAAAGAATGAAGCCAAAAACAAAATGAAATTAAAATGGGCGGTCCCAAAGGATAGCCAACAAAACTATTTACAAGACAAGGCACCCCAAATGGGGCACCGGGAAGGAATATTTACAAATGAGCAAATTTACATATAGTACAACTCTGGACAAACCTACCTCATTCAAAATAATGCTTTAGAAACTATCCATTAACAAGAAATGGGATAGCTTCCCTGGTCATGGTACTAAGGTGATAAGTATTTGCCCCGTAGATCTTTGAGATCAAATATGGTCCGAGCCAGAGCTGTTGGAATTTGGTGTGTTTTCCTTTCTTTTCCCAGGCCTTATTCCACAAGAGGACCAAGTCCAAAATCTGAAAGGATTTGTAATAGGCTCTTCGGTCAAACCATCATTTCACTACTACTTAGTGATGTGCAAAATGTTCAAGGGCTGTGTCTCTTTGTTCTTCTATTCACACCAGGTTTAGGAGCTGAACCTCCATAATGTTGTCCCAGTCGCTAAATTCCTGCATGAACTATAAATCTTGGATTTGTAGCTTAATGGGGAACACTAGGTTCTGGCCATAGACTAGATCTAGGGCTGCCTTAATTCAAATATGATTTTCCTAGAGGGAGAATCTTAGCTTTTGGTGCCAGTCTTGGGGATTCTGTTCTAACAGATGTTTGATTACTTCAAGAAAATTTTTTGTTGGTCAATTCAGTAACATCGTTCCCCTGGGGGTAATAGTTGCTGGAGACCTTTAGAGTGATCTTCCTGTCATAGGTACATTCAAGAATTGTGCTAAAGAAAATGCCAGACCATTGTCACATACTATAGAAAAGGGCATTCTGAATCTTGTGACGATGTTTTCTTCCAGGAATTTTATGACTACATCTACCGTGTTGTTTTTATAAGGTATTGCTTTAGACCACCGAGTGTGGTAATCAGTAATAGTTAGAATGTACTAGTGGTTGGTAGATGATTTGGGGTTGATTTCCCTAATAAAATCAAATGCCCATTGGGTGAAGGGTCTAGCTTCGAAGATCGGCTGCAAAGGCATAGATGGGTTTTACTCATAATGTACTACAGTTTGGCAAGTATGGTAGTTCCTAACATGACTGTAGATGTCTTTAAAGGTGCAGGGCCAATAGTATCTAGCCTAGAGGATTTGATGGGCAGTGGTGTTAGCTTAGCCATGCTCAGTTCCAAACTTCCTGTGGAATTCTTTGATTATCCTTGCAGTTTGAACCCTATCAATGCACCGAAGGTACACTCCCTCATAGTTCCTATAGAAAAGTGTGGCATTTTTTATCATGAAGTGTGTGCTTTTCAATCACAAGGTGCGATGTTTGTTTAGAGGTAATCCCTCTGGACATCTGTTATTCAACAATAAGTACACCAAGTCTGTGTACCATGGATCCTGAGTGATAGACGCCACTATATATGTGACATTTGATGTGTGGAGTTTTTTCTACCATTTCTCTTTATAGTCCCTGGCCTCAGACTATCTTCATGGGTTGCATTTCTAAATAATATTCCTAGAGGATGGTCATCCATTTCCCCCATCTCTCACCCAACTCACTCTGCCTCAGCAGAGATTTCACTGCCTGATCTGGGATGATAGCATGCACTTTGCTTCGGAGAATATAATGTCAGAATTTCTTCATGGCATGAATGAGAGAAAAGGCCTATTTTTCCAAAGGTTAATACCAAACTTTGGCATTCTTAAAGGGGGAACTCATGAAAGCTATTGGTTGTTCTTCCCCTTTGACCTTCTGGGTCAAAACAGCCATGACAAAATGCGGTGAAGCAAAGGAATATATGTAAAAAGGGAGGGAATAGTCTAAACTAGCCAGAACTTGTGCCTCTATTATTGTTTGTTTAATCTAGGAAAATGCTCGCTTTTCTTTTGGGCTCCACTCAATTTTGGTATATTTTTTCATCATTTCGTTGAGTGGCTTCACGATCTCAGCGAATCCAGTGATGAATCATAGGACAAAGTTGATCTTTCCAAAGAACGACCTCATTTCCTTCTTGTTGCCAAGCATTTGTAGGTTTAGCAGTGCTTCAACTCTCTTAGGGTCAATGGATATACCCTTCTTGGAGACAATATGCCTAAGAAAATTCCCTTTAGTGACCCTAAATATGCATTTCTTAGGGTTGAGGGATATTCCATATTGGTGACATCTTTCACAAATCTGGGTGAGGTGGGTAGAATGATCATGCCTGTCCCAAGAAAAGATAGTCAAATCATCCATTTAGATGATTATATACCTGTTCACAAGGCCCTCAAACACAATGTCCATAGCCTTTTAAAATGTATCCCCTGCATTGATCAGACCAAAGGGCATCCTTCGATAGGAAAATGTTCCCTACTTGGTGGTAAACATTGTTTTGTCTCTATCCTCATACTTAACCATGACTTGGTTATACCCAGAGTATCCATCCAAGAAAGACATCATTTTTGATCTGTTCATGATTTGCAATACCTCATCCAACGAGGGGAGAGGATGATTATCTTTCTTGGAGGCCTTGTTCAAATTTTAGAAATCCATGCAAAGGTGGATCTTGCCACTTTTCTTCCTCACAGGGACGAGGTTGGAAACCCATGTAGTATGCTAGATTGGAAAGATTATCTAGGCTAACAGTAGTTTTTGGACCTCTTGATAAATTAGATGCTTGATTAGTGGGTTGACTGGTCGTTGCTTTTGCCAAAAAGGCTTAGCATCAGGTTTGAGTGGGATAGTATGAGTCATAATGGATGTATCATAGGTTTTCAAGTCCTCATACCCCTACACAATTACATCTATGTATTCTCAGAGAACCATGAGAATCTTCTCCTTTTCCTTAGGGGAGCAGGAGGTGCTAATGTGTATCATTTTCTCTTCACCAGGCTGGCCGATGTTCACTTTCTCAAATTTCCCTCTCTTAGAGGAGTATAATATCCTTTCCTGGACCCGAGGGTCTGAGTCAAAGATTCATTCAAGTGTGACCATCCCCTTAGGGATGGTGTTGGTTGGTAGGTCCATGATCCCTTCATCTTCATCACCCTATCCAGTATCATCGTGATCTCTTTCTTCCACTATCTGGTCCTTGAAAACACCAAAATTGGCCATGAAGGCCAGGATATGTTGATCATCCTCAAAGACCTAAAAATGGGTGACATTTTCTGGAATGGACGGGGTGGGGATCATCTCAACAAAAAATATCTAGAGTCGCAAGCCAACCATTGGCTCAAGCGTACTGGCAGAAACAACAAGGGCATCTGGGACATAATTCCTTCTCTGGGGAATAAGATCAATACCGAAGGCATCAAAATCTTCAATAAGGCTCCACATCCAGTTGTGGTATGTAGCTAGCCTTTTATCATGATAGGTGTATTGACTCCGGACTTGTTTATCAATCAACTCTGAATCACCCAAGGCCTGGAGGTGAGTGATTCCTTTCCTTAGCTCAAATAGGAGTCCAAGGACCAAAGCCTCATACTCTGTGATGTTATTCATGCAGTTGAACTATAGCTTGTAGGATATGAGGAAGGATTTCCCCTATGGGTTGATCAATTCCACTCTGGCCCCACATCCCTATTTGGATGGGGACCCGTCAAACTTAAGGGTCCACAAGTCATCATTTGTTGTCTGGGGTTGGAAAGACGAAGTGGTCTTTAGATTATTTTTGGGAGGGTTGGGAGGAGTTTCCTCTGGCACTAATGGTATGTGGATGAGGTTCACCTTTAGAGGGGTTTCTTGTTGGGATCCCTAGACAAATGGCATCACAGAGGCACTACCAGCAGAAGTACTAGGCTCCAAGGAATCAACTATGCGTTCTTCCTCCTAGAGGGTGTCTATGTGTCGGGTAGAAACAGTAAGGCAAGGCTCACATTCTAGCTCTGAATATTTTTGGTAATGTACCTGGCACCAAGTGTCAGACAAGAGTGTGGTGGGGGTCACTACAGCACCTTGAGAGTCAACCTCAACCCTCAATTTTTCTTCTAGGTCCTGGGTTCTCTGCAAAACTATTGGGGTCCTCCCTGGTGGTGAAATTGAATGTTAAGATCTCAAGGGGTTGGTATACCCCAGGGGAAGTCTCAGAGAAGAGGACATCATTTACCCTCCTAACTTTAGTGAGGGCCTATTTCATTTGGGGCTCACTTTCAACCCAGATCTGGTTAGATTCTCCTTTCCAGTGGAGCCAAAAGTGGGAGAAGTCAGTCGAGAAATACCCATTCAGGGACTTAGACCACTTCTAACTTAGTAACATCCCATAAGTCTCTGGGATGTCCACCACTTTTATATTAATTATGCTAGCTATTTTGGGGTCCTGGATGAGTTGAATCCAAACATTCATTAGTTCACCCACCATTTTTACTATAGTTTTATCCGGTTGGATTACTGCACCATTAGACAGAGTGGGTCCTTAGCTTGGTTAGAGCCAAGGGCCTTTTGGAGGGACAAACCAATCAGTCATGTTGTACCAAGGAGGAGTGTCTTTGGGAGGTGTGGGCGTGTAAACTGGTCATTTACCAGCCTGACTCCAAGTGTTGTAGGGAGCCTGTGGGTTGGTGAAGACATTGGCCTCAAAGGATAGAATAGATTCATCAAAGAACCCCCATAGTTCAAGTTCCTCTTCATCTTCCTTGTCTGTTCCAAAGAAGACGGTATCATAGGTGAATGCACCGTGAGTGGGTTCTTGTATAGGAGGCTCTTAGGGAGTATGATAAAAATCTTGTTTTTTGTCCAGCTAGGAAATCATGATGACTTTCTCTAGAGCATGGCACAGTTTACCTCATTGTGGGAGCCTGTGTCATGCAATCTACACCAGTTGGTCATGTGCTAGAAGTCTACAACTGGTGTGAAATGAGAAGGTCCAGTGCCACCTTGGTTGGTTTTTTGGTTCAGAGGAAAACCTCTAGTACTAGTATTATTGTTCCATTGTTGTTGGTTGGGCCGAGGCCCATTGTTATAGTTTCTTCCTTCGGCATTATTGTTTCATTAGCCAAAGAAAATATTCCCTCTCTGGGAATTGGTGTTGTTTGGTGCAAAGGACCCTACCTTCAGTTGACCCATGTCTATAGTCAGTGTAGACAACATTCACCGAAGGGATTCAACCTCGGCGGTCAACTGGGTATTCATGTCACAATGTGATGGTTGTTGTTGGTTTCCTGGGAAAGCGACAACACTCGCCAGAGTCGAGGGAAACAATCCTCCAACCATGGCTGACTAGAAGAAAGGAATTCCAAGTGGTGGTGTCTATGGTTATTGCATTTTCTATAGCTGGTTCCAGGGAAAAGATTCTAGACCCGGTGTTGTCTGGGATTGAGATGGATATACGTATCAGGCCTACTGGTCTATTGGCGATGGTGGGGGATTCATGGCCATCACAGGAGCACCCATTGCATGATTGGGGTTATATCCCCTATCATACAAAGTTCTGTCGGGTATCATGTTAAATGGCATGCTCTACCCAATCTCATTCAGGGATTTGTTAAGACCATGGGACAATTCTAAGGCTAGGTTGTAAACCTTCACCAAAGTATCCCAGTCACTGAGGGTGGTAGTTCTCCAGAGGAAAGTGGCAATGAATGGTTCCATCACATTGAGATAGGTCTGGATAGTTACATCCGCGGATGGGATGAAGGGGTCCGTGCACCGCTTCAGAGAGCATTGGAACCGGTGGTTGAATGTTGCAAGGGGCTTATTTGGTTCCTTCTTGATAGAAATGGATTGGATGTGGGACCATGCTGGGTCCATGTGTATGCAGAAGGCAGCCAGGAAGGCATCCTCCATGTCCTACCAACTATTGACAGAGTTGGCAAGAAGGTTAAGGTACCAGTTTAGCTCATTCTATCCTAGGGACAGAGGGAAAATTAAGGTCACAACATCCTAATGTTGGATCCAGTGTTGGTTTATGGAATCTTTGTATGCCTACAGATGCTCTTCTATAGTTTGTGAACCTAAGTGCTCATATCGAGGACAAATCTTTTCTAGGTGTGAAGGTAAATCGTTGGCTGCACCTGGAAAAGTTCCTATTAGAGACCTAGTATTTCCAAAGTACGTAGCCATTGGGGGTGTTGGATTTTGACTAGGTTGAGTGATAATTCCTAGGGTCATCTGGGGAACTTGGGTATTCTATGGTATACTAGAACCCCAGGCAATGGTGGCTCACTTGTCTTTCAGGGTCCCTTTCTTTCAAGCGGGAGGCTCTAGTTTGAAGAACCTTCTGGGATTAGGAGTTGATCTATGGACTCTTTTGAATCTTGCTAGCGAAAATGATCCAATCTCACTAAAGGCTTGACTCCTAAAATTATGGCTTGGGGAATCCTCGGGTGGTGTAAGATCTAAATCCTCAGAGGGGGATAAGCTCATGCCTTCTTTCTAGCACCAATTTCTATTGACGGGGCTTTGTGACTATGTCCGCCAACAGATGTAAGTTGTCACTGGGTACCAGGGTACTAGCCAAATTTGCCTGTAAAGGTTGTCCATGGAAATGAGATTACTCAGACCTTCAAGCACGTGAGAGTCGGGTCTCAACAGTGTGGGAGCTTAGTTGGGAAATGTGACTGTTTGTTCAGGGGGATAGCTGGTTATCTTTTCTCATCTTCTCTAGGGATTTAAATGAGTGGGGTTTCCTACAAGAATTCATTAACTTAATCAAATAAAATTTAAAAGATACTACAGAGTTAGAAGTATTTCATCTACTTATAGTTATACTAAACATTTAAAACATTGACAATGCTCTAACACACTACACTAAATACTGAAGAAATACATAACCATCAGTTCATATTCAATCAATAGTGAAGGAAAAGAAGGTCGTTAATCTACTTGAAGTATTAGAGAAAAGGACATGAGAACATAAAGCATAAAATACCATCAACCCAAAGATTAGAGTGCTAACAATGTCATTTATAGAACCCTTCCTTCTTTATTAACATATCTCCAGCAAGTACTGGTACATGTTACAATGGTCTCTCCTGGGGAGCATTCAACTCTTGAGAGATTTTAAAAATAAGGAGCATTGAGCTTTGCAACTAAGAACTGAGAAAACTAAAATACTATTAGTTGTGGACTACAAAATCATCAATTTCGCCGACCCTTGGAATGAGGTCAGACTTATTATTTATACACAAGCTTTGACCTAAACCTTAACCTAACTATTTTACACTTATTAATATAATATTATTATCAGTGGCTGGTACTACCTATGCCACACTACAAAAGACCTTGAGATGGAAAAGGTCTGACTTGTAAGAGGAATAAGGCAAGAAGAGAGGAGTGGAAGAATCAGCCTCGAGAAGGGAGCTGAGAGGAGAAGAGAAGAAATCTGATTCCCCCAGGGATTGAGGCTACATGCCTCATAAATGGGAGGGTGGCATGCTATCTTTGATGTGCCAAGTGTAACATTGAAGTGGTGCCTTAGGAACACCATCCGTCAGAACCCTCTTATCAAGCTGACGTGCCTTGTTGCGGTTACCTACTTTCTGACACCTTTTATTAACTGCCTTGAAAGTGACTGGTTGGCCTTGGAAACTGGGACATGGGTCACTTAAAGAATACAAAAATGTAGGATCTAGAATTCTGGGATCTGGGAACTTGCATTCTAAAAGAATGGATGAATACAAAAATACATCTCCTAATGAGATTCTTTAGACTCTGAAGAACTTTATTGGTCATTATGATTTTTCCCAAGCCTCCAACACTTGGCCTATGCTTTCTTCATCTACATCTCTGATACTATCCCACTAGCTATGAAAAACCTCTCATGCTTCCTCAACATCTCTGGCCCCATTCCGGAATGCATCCACCATCTTGATGGCATCATGCGATCAGATCATTATCTTGGAAAATTTGGATAACCTTCCTAGTTAAAATCTCTAGCAGGTGATACAAGGACTCCATCCGCTCATCCAGCCATGAACACTTGAAATAGGCCCAAGGGGTATTGGGCCACTTTCACCTTATCTTTCAAGGCCTTTACCAGTTCCTTGCATACCTCAGTCTTGAGGACAAGTCTGGAGTACTAGGCCTGGAGGGAATCATATGATTCATCTCCCAAAATCCCCACCTCTGTGGTGACTTCTTCTCCTATATTGCAAATTTCTTCTAGCCCGGCCTTCCATTTTTCATCCTTTTCCTGGCTGAGAAGAGTGTTGATCTGATAAAGGTCTGGGAGGGATGCCACTAGAAATTGTCTCATGGCAGATACTTGCTCAGTGACCCACCCATCTATATCTTGTGCCTTCTTTTTCAAGATCCATAGAGAATCCACGTCGCCTTGTGCAAGCAAAAATCTAGAGGAAGGGATTCGAAGGTGGACCTCAACCAATGGCTCTGTAAGTTCTATTAGAAGTGTGAGGAGATTAGCATTAGTCTCTCTTTCCCCCTTCAGCTTCTGGCTCTACTTGATGTATCTGTCCTCTACTACTTTTGTGGCCTCGGTCAACAAGTCCAATTCACCTTGCTTGTCTCTCCTCCCCAGTGCCACTTCTATTATGTTGTATTCTTTGGGCCTTACAGCCATTGCATTTGCACCTAGTGGGGGTTTTGTGATAGTCACAACTGTGCTGCCTATTGGACTAGTCCAGAGATTATGGACTGTCTGTGCTTTCTTGGGTTTTTGGGCCTCTACATTTCTGGCCGTTATCTTGGCCAACAAGAGAGTAGTGCTTGATGCTATCATTGGGGCCTTTCTTTTCCTTGATTTGACCAGCCATTGGGTGGCTAGGGTGGCTTCATTGATAAGACCTATTCATTGGGATTCTTTTCAGAATTTGGTGGTACATTCCTGAAATGTACATTATCTTCGGGCTCTTTCTCCCTCTCTTTTTTTTGGTTCCTTTTCTTGTTATTGTTCCTTTTCTTGTTCTTGTTCCTTTTCTTGTTCTCTGGAACCTTCAATATTTTCCACCATTCTAGCATCTTCTATTGTATTATCTGGAACCTTTTCTCTGGTCTCAACATTGCCTATATTTTTAGGGACCTCCTTGTCCCTCCCAACATCATCTTATTCTGCATTTTCATTGTCTGGGGCTTCCTGATCAATCTATTACTACTACTCTTGGGCCTCATCGGCCTCATCTATTGGAACATTCCCCTCCACCGGAATAACCTCTGGGGGGGGTGGGGTCTCTGGCCAAATTTTAACAGTGCAGCCGCTGTCACTACCTCAACAATGTGCTCTGGGGCACTTGATCACCCAAAGTAATGAAAGGCATTTGGAGCATGATAATTGAGGGTATAGTTGATCCTATGGGTTTGGGTTCCCTGACCATCACTTTCTCATCTATGGGTTTCCTTGGTGTGTCTTCGGTCTCCTGGACTGCTATCTTCTCCTGCTCGGGCTCCTTTTGTGCCTCCTCTCGGGCCTCTTATTTTGATGTATCCTCTTCTCCCAAGATTTTATTTTCTATGGGGGCCTCTTTACTATCCTAAGCAGCAATTTCCTCCACCACATGACTTATACCTTGTTGGGGGTCCATGAGCTCCTCCGCTAAGAAAGTTTCATCGAAGTCATTGTGTGGGGGCGAGGAGTTAGAAATATCTTCTATTTCAGGAGAGTCCAAACTAAGATCCACTGAGGGCACATCTACCATACCGAGACTGGCAGCTACACTTGGTGTAGGGGTCACCTTCTTCTTCTTCTTCTTATTTCTTGTTAGTGGAACCCTGGTATCTAGAATTCTAGTGGACTCTGCCTTAGTGAAAGTCTGTCTTCTCATCATTGCAGCCAATGATGGAGATCCCTCCGGGCGAGTAGAAGTCATTGGGGCTATAAGGAGGCTAGAGGATATATGTGTACTTATCTGTTGGCTGGTTAGCCTTGCTGACTCCATTTGTTGATGTAGTTGGGCCATTAGAAGGGTGGTAACTTGGGGAGGTACCTTGGCTGGGGTGCCCTCTTTCTCTTTTCCTTTGCTCATGCTTGGTTTGAAAACTGCACAAGAGGAAGAAGGTCTAGCACTGGCTGAAGGGGGAGCTGCCTTACAAACCATTGGTTTCTTTTGGGTGCTCTTAGGGAACACCAAAGAAAAATATTGGTGAATTGCTTCTAAAATGGGGTGACATACCCCTTCAATTGTTAGGTCTTTAGAGGTGGCCAAGTCCACTAGAGGGAGATCTATCTTATCTAGCCCCTATCCCTTGTATGTTGGGTCCTGCAGTGGCCCATCATTTGAGAAACCCTTTGGACAATTCTGGAGGTCAAGTGTTTTCATGAGCCCTTTTCTCATCTGTGAATGCTGTCGGGCCCAAAGATCAAAACTGTCTTGGTAGTCTGCCCAAAAATCTTCAATGTCTGATTCATGGGGTGGGGATGCCTGGGGAAGTGTTGTGGCAATATTTTTGAGGGGATTGTAGTTCTTTTGGGTGTGGTGGAATTTCACCAGCCCCTGGTTTTCCAATTCACTATCTGCCTCCTGGGTTGTGGCGAGGCTGCATGTATAATTCCTGCATGAGAATGGGAATGGGACGTTGATGACCTTCTTCAATGTAAAGAAGGCATGCAGATCCATCATCTGTCGGTAGAACTCTAAAAGAATAATTTTTTCCCCGCAATACCGGGGAAGAAGATGAGGCTTTCTGGAGAAGTCGGTCACCTGAATGTAGGTGTAGTGTTGGAATTGAATAAAATAGCAGCCATAGCTGCTGACTAGATTCATTGCCGCCTATGACAGTCGATACCTGGAATCCTGAGTAAGTGTTAACATGTGGCAAATGAAAGTGTCATTTACCTGGTAGAAATTTGAGAAGCTGAGTTTCCATTACACTTGGGGATAATCATCCCATGGTGTTACCTGGCCTGGCCCATTTTCAAGTTCCCCAACTATTCCCAAACCTAGAAAAGCCAGTCTTTGTTGAGCTAGTGCCCATAATACATATGATGTCATATAAAACTTGGAATTCTGGATGACACCCTTTTGTTATTTGTCCACGTGATTGGACTTGAGGGCCGCTTAGTTGAAAGTCTAACTGCGAGTGGTGATGCAGTATAGAAAGTAGTACATCCATGCCGATAAATCTCAAGCCTAGGGTAATCTGAAGATCCTACACAAGAATATAATGCCTGCCTAAATGAGCTCTTTGAACTCCCCGTGGGCTATTTCCAACTTCATCCTTTTGTAATACCTCTTTGGGATTTTCAGCCAGTGGCTATTGAGATGCTACTGGGAGATAAGGTCAGCATCCTCAAACTCCTGTAACATCTGGACCCAATTCCAAATAATGGACCCATTGAACTATGGGATCCGCAGCCCCGAGGTGAAAGTTCTTGCATCCAGGGTGATGATTCTTTTTGGGTACTGTAGTGGTTGGGGATCTAGAAGTAGGACAGTCTGAGTTGGATCATTGTATAATTTTTCTAGCTAGAGTGTTAAATCTAGATATTGCAATGAAAAAGGGAAGTTCACCACCTTAATGATGCTGGAGGTAGCTATCTTAGTGGCCAGATTATCCCCAGTGGCCTTCAACCTGTAAATGGCTTGAATCAAGCCTTGCATTTTGGCCCAAGGTCCGGACCCTGTGTCCGTTATTTCTTGAACTCTAGACTCTATATTTGATCCCACAAGGGCACCCTCCTTTGGATATTTGGAGGTCAAGGGAAGCTTTTCTAACAACATTTTAGCCTTGGTTTTGGTGGTGACCCGGGTAGAAGTGGTAGGCAACTCTGGGCTGGAAGGATGGGTGATTACTATAGACATCTTTGATCGACTTATCTGCAACTTGCAAGACTGAAGAACTATTAAAACATGATACATATAGAAGAATATTAGAACTCTGGGGAAATCGTCACCACCCTGCACCTATTTAACAAGTGTTAGCATACACCACAAAGTCCCAGAATACTTTCAATAGTTGTGAATAAGATTCTAGGGGAAATCAAACCAAATGACAAGGGGAAATGCAGGACCAGGGATTTCTTGGGACCCAGAGCTTAGATAAAATAGCTGTTGTTGTGTCGATGTGAGCAGAGGGGAACCATATTTAGAAAACATGGGTTGGCATGTGGTTGGGTGATAGGTGACATAAAGGCATTAATGGTGACAAGTGGGCTGACACGGGGTAAAATAAATGCCAGATGGGACATGGTTTGAATACCCACTCAAGGGAAATTAATCCCACCATTAAGATGATGCAATAGAGGTGTTAGGGTTTTTAATTGTAGGGCCTTTGAAGGATACTTGGATACTTAGAAAAATCTATGACTCCCAATGCCTTTTAACATTATGACTCAAGCAAGAGAAAAACACTAATTGATGAGGTTTTTGATAACACTGGGGATATCTATTACCACCTCCTTCTTTTTGAGATCTACTGACTCAGGCAGGTCTTACCTATGACTAATTATAGTTTTAAGAATATTTTAAGGTGGATTGTAATTTATGTGCTGAATGCTCTATTTTAAATGGACATGTATATAACAATATAGATGACTATGACTATTCTGAGAAAACGCTTGGCAATCCAAATCAATATCTTAATGATAGTAGACAACAACATAACTAGGAATTGCATTCTTCTTTCCTTTTATAACTCTTATGAATTTAGGAGGAATAACCTATTTGATTTTCTCTTTAAGAAATCAGCAAATTTCAACTATGATCCTCAAGAGCACAATTGATTCTATAAAATATTCTGAAAGTGATTAATTTAAATAGTTTTTGAATGCTTGGATGATGTTGAATCACTTGAAAAATTCGAGACCAGTTCATGTCCTTGGGAAATAGAGTCAAATGATATAAATCTACAGAGATATATAAATAAGAATACTATAGGATTCCTTACAACCTACATACAACTCAGATAAAATGCTTTGCAAACTATCCTGTCATATCTACAATATTGTATCAAATCTTCACTCACTGCAGTACTCTCTAAAACTAATCACAAACTTTAATTCTCCCCTTAGAAGAAACTTGCAAATAATTAGATAGCTACCTAATAGACAATATGTTGAACATGCCTTATAAATTAAACATAAAAGAGTGCATACAATAAGTAAAGAGACAACAACAATATAGAATAAAGTTGCACTATATTTTTATTCATATATTCTGCTTCAAGTACAAATAAAGGCTAAAAGATCAACAAACACATACTGAAATCTAAAAGTCTGTCTTACAATTATATTTTCATCTCTCTTTCAATTACAATTTTGATCCTTTATATATAGGTCCTTAACCATCTTGGAATCCTTTATTTTAGGATGCAACAAGCTTTGGATGGTTTAAGGAACCTAACCCTAAAAGTACAAAAAAGACAAAAGAAAAGAATGAAGAAGCGGTGGGAGGATAAAAACAGAGGATAAAAATCTAATACTCTTTGTCCTTTTTGGAATCTCACACCTTTATCTGACAGTGTTCAGGATAGCTTTTGGTATTTGCAGCAAGACTAAGTGACCGCCATTACAGGATAACTTACACTTATCTCTATAAATAACTAACCTCCCTATGCTCAATGATCAGGCACCAAGTGTTCCCCTCTATTCTTCATCAAGGTATTCCTCCTCAATTTCAAACTTCTTCTTCTTAGGCCTAGTCATCAGGTCCCAAGCTGTCACCTCATCATTTGTAGGCCACTTAAAGCTCTGAGTGCTCTGTACCTATGCCTTTTTCCTTTCCCACTTGACATCAGTGATGCTCTTAACATCCACTAGAAATTTATTGATGTCAGTTTTAGCTCTGAAGGCCTCATTCAAAATTTTATTAAAGCCTTCAATATCCAAATTAGATCCTAAAATGAATGCCTCATTATTAGCCATCTTACTATCAAACTCATTCTTCCAGTCCTCTAAGGCCTTTACCTGATCATCTTCTCCTTTAAGGGGAGGAACAAATCTATTGAAGTCTAAAGAAAATAGGCTCAACTTAGCCTCTAATTGGTTCAACTTGCCTTTGAAGAATGACAAGGCCACATTAACCTTTTTAACCTCATCTCCTACCTCTGTCACCACCTTAGGCAACTCTGACCTTAGGGGCTACAAAAAGGCAAGTTTCTCAAACAGTTGCACCATAGGAGACCAATTAACAAAATAAGGGTTTAATATAGCAAGGTACCCTATTATCTCTGTATGTAGGGTGAGAAACTTATTATATGCATTGAGGATGACATCTATCTTATCCTTCAATATATCAATTCCATGTTGCAAAATGCACCTAAATGCATTCAAGGCTATCTCATTCTTCTTTTCTCCTATGTCATCCTTTTCAACCACCTCCTCTGATTTTTCTTTCTCCTCAATTTTCAAAGGTTGTTGTGAAGGTACATACACCACTTTAGGCTTTTCTTCTAATTGCTTCACTAGCTCAGCAATCGCCTAATTTTGTTGGTGAATCTTGATGCGGCACATCTCCTAGTCTTTTGCCAAAGCACTGGTCTCTTCTATCAAAATTCTACACTTATAAGATAGTTTCTTGGTCTTCTCCTCATTTAAGTGTGCCCAGTGTGTCATAATTTGGGATATCTCTAGATCCCCTATATTTTGCACCGACCAAACCATCTGATTACCCACCATATTCTCTTGGAAGTTTACCAACTGAGGTTTCTAGTCTTTTGGGAAAAGGCTCCACATGGAAAAGGTCCGAGACTTTAGGCTATACCCAAAACCATTTATCATGTCCCCCATTTGCACCTCACTTGCAATTTTCAAATCTGGCTGCTTCCTTATCTAATCAATGATGAAAGCTGAGGCAAAGTCCCAGCCCTCAGCAAGCAATATGCCACTATTTAACACCATTTTCCTGGCCTCATCTGGTGAGATATCGTCACTGTCAGGGTCATATGCTTGTAAGGCTAATAGAGCCTCATTAGTGATAGTCTCTTCCCCATAAATATTTATTTGAGCCCTTATTTTCTCCTTCTTACGCCACCTTAGAAAATCTTTAAATTCATCAGTCTTGATGAAATTATCATCACTTAAATTTTTTTTCTGATGTATTAATCTTTCATCAATACATGACTTGAGAGGCAACTCAATATTTTCCTCTTCATATAGCTATTTCTTCTTTCCTTGTCTAATTAATTTTCTTAGGTTATGGTCATATAACCTATTCCAAGGAATTAAAGCACTTACTTTATCCTTTTTCTTTTCCTGCCTACCAGTTGAAGGCTGACCTATGTGAACTTTTTGCCTTTTGGCTAAAGGCTCCTCTACATCATCTAGTTGGGAGACCTTTGTTAGGTCAATAATATGGCCCTCTTCTTCCTACAACTATGGTGCCTCTGCAACATGTTGTTGAGGCTGATCATATTGAGTTGGATGGGCATAGTCACCATCACTACCAATTTCATATTCTGATTCCGAACGATCAAGCTCCTGAGCTCCTTTTTTATCTAGCACATTATCAAGTTGTTCACAAAGAACATAGAAATTATCAATCATGGCTTTGATTCTATCAAAATAGGGCAAATCAGGATATAAGCCTCCAAAAGCCAACCCATTTCTTCTTATTTTATTTTCAAGATTCAGCAACTCCTGAATCCTTGTTCTCCTTGTCCTAATTTCATCTTCATCAAGAAGGTTTCTTGATTCATCTTCCTCTATAAACTCACAGTGAACATTTGAATTAGGGATTGTGGGGGTCAAAAGCTTTCTAACTCCTCCCATAAAAACCTTAGGATCAATGTATCTATATGAGGCTACCCCCATTCTACAGCTATCCAACTAGTTGTTGACTGTGTCAATGGCACCTTTGCCAATAGTGAAATTAAAGATTTTAAACTACCTAGGGGTTAAGGTCCCCTTCTTGTGTGGCGAAAAATGCTCATTATCTGTTAATAACACCTGCCAGATGAATTCCATGGCAGCAACTCTTGATGGCACATGGTAGGGCAAGATATGGGGTGGATGTATACATCCATATACCCTGATCATGGTAAAGTTCTCTTCAAGAAATAAATCTCCCTAGTTATGATCTCCTTCCCATTTGTCTACATAATCACAAGGCCTCAGTAGTTGGAGCACCTTCATTGGGAGCCTGGTCTTACTAATGCCCATGCTCTGCATTATTGGATATATAATCCAATTCTCAAATGCACAGTAGTCACAATCTTTGGATGTATAGTTCCAAATCCTAATCCAAAAATGAATGGGATTAGGCCTATCCTATAAAATTCTCTGAGGATCCAAGTTGTTCACATCCATGATCCCGAAATTAAAATGCAAAAGGAGATGCATGAGGATGGAATAGTGAAAGAACCTAGGTTCCTTCTCCTTGGGATCCTTCATCTTCTTCTGTGTTTCTACAAAACCTTCATGCATCCTGTCAATGATGTATTGTATGTAATCATAGTTGGTGCTAGAATGCACCTCTTGTAAGTCCAGCACCATCATTAAAACTCCAGCATTTATCTTCTCAGCTCCTCCATCTATCCCTAGCATTCTACACAGAGCATAGGCGATATACTTAATATAAAAATGCAGGTCCTTGAACCAATAGGGTGCTATCCTAGGCATGGGAGTAAGATGGTTCCTAACCTCCTTATGCATATGCTTCAGAAATTATCCCCTAGAAATTCTAGGCTTTAACCTATACCTCTCTTCTTGCTTAGTAATATTGATTTTTGTGGACATAGTACTGTATAAGCCAAAGGCTTGCATAAATGAGTTTATGTTCAGGATAAGTAGGGCAGTGCCATCATTTTTCTTAATTGTCTTGGACATGGCATCATAGTTACTGCCAAGACCTGAGAATAAGTCTACATCTATATAGACATCAGGGATAATTAACCTAGCTAGACCACAAGTCCAAGGGTTTTATATTGGAGTAGCCTTATCAGAATTGTGATAAAGTAGTTGAAAAGAGAAAAACCTGTTGATCCTGGAGTGTTAGCATCTCTGATCTTGTAGTAATCATTAGTCAGCATATTTGCATTTTCCCTTTTGTTCTGTGTCAAACCTGGCAGCAATTTTCAGAATTCATCAGAATAATTCTTCTTTCCCTTAACATCATCATCTATCTCATCACTTCTGCCACTGGTAGAAGCCACACTAACTGCTCTACTCATCTTTGCTTGGTTTCAATCCCTTTTTATTTATCGATATTGAAGCAAATCTTCTCTCAAGACTCACTTCTCTTCTCTATGCACCGTTCCTAGCAATTCATAACATGACAATCAATTGAGTAGTCTGCAACTTAACCAATTTCTATTTTCAACAAATAGAAAACCTAGCACTTCTTCGCTCTATAATTTTGAAATGCAAGTAAGTTAAAAATGAGCCTTCAATCAACTCTTTATGGCAAATTTTTCAAGTACACAACACATCATTTGAAAAATCATCAATTCTGTCTTCAATTCAACACGCTGTGAAATTAATTGAAAACCTAGCTGTAGTTCATGAGTGTGATAGGAAATCATATTCATATATGTGTATCTTCAAAAGAATGCTTATAAAATTCAAAGGAGGTGACATGCCTCTATGTGATTGGCTCTCTGTCAGACATCTCAGCTACCCTTTTTACATAGTAATCAATATTCTAGATTGTCATTGGACACCAAATCATTCATTGTTGTCATGTCATCAATTGCCACCTTTTCTAAAATTTCATATTGAGCGACTACGCGACTATGTATTATCTCCATGTTGCCAACCCAACTCCTTTAACCCTTAAATCTTTTGGAGACCAAGCAACTGTGTTATTTTCTTTTCCTGGCTAACCGTAGTTTATTTCTAGCGATCACGCGATTGAAGAAACCAAAGTCACTGGATTAAAAACTTAACTCACAATTTATTCAAAGAATCCATGACTAACGGTTACCTTTATCTTTTACAGTTATCTCCAATTCACTGAATGTTACTTTTCTTCATGAGACCCCGTGACTAACCTTGGTCGCCTAATCACTGAGTATAAATGTTAGTTGACAAATCTTTCAGAGACAACATGACAAACCCTTATCTCCAAGTTGCGAGTACCTTTTCCTTAAGGCTCTTTTAATGAGAGACTTCGCAACCACCATTTAATCTATTCATGTTTGCATCCAACGGTTCTACTAAGTCGCTCAGTATTCCTTAATACCTTTAAATTGTTTGGAGACTATGCGACAACAAAGGACCTTATACTTAGTCTCCTAATCGCCAAGTGATCTTTTCCCTTTCGGAGACCATGCGAAAAAATCCTTAATCCTTTCACCTTTGGACATGTGTCTCCTTCCATCACTTGTCTCTGAATCACTGAATTAAAAAAAAAAAATTGACTCAGCATCCTAATCCAATGACCACCAGACTGCCTTATATTCCAAACTGCATGCGGTTAGTCATGAAGTCTCGACATCTTTCACTTAACTGTCATCTATTTTGGAGACTATGCGACATGAAATTTATACTTATTACATAACTTCAAGCCAATTTAGAGACTATGTGACTGAAGCAATCACCAAGTCTCATAAAAATTCACTAACTGCTAGATCATTCACGTGACACTGCGACTCATCTATGGGCCCTTTTTCTAATTGTTGACATATTTCTTTATTTGGAGACTTCGTGACTGAAGGGGCTTTGCCAAGTCTCATAAAAAAAAGAAATATTCCATTTCTTTGAGAGACATCCCGAGACAAGTCAATTGCCAAGTCTCATAATAAAAAGGAATATGTTATTAGGATCACGTGACTAGGTGACTATGGTAAACAACACATGATTTAAGTTGTTTCAAAAAGGTAATGCCAAAATAGAAACATGATGAACATTTTAGGGTTTTTCTCATTTTGGCATAGAGAAGTACCTAGGGTTTTGAGGTTTTGCATTTTCATATTGATTTTGACCTAAAGACCCTAAAAATTCAAACGGGATATTTCAAGGACGAGAGACTTTTGACCTTAGGAAGGAAAAGGGCATGAGGATCACAAAAATTTAGGGCAATGGACCAGAACCAGGAATACAACCAATAGTGGCTCTACCTGAGGATTGACTAAACATATTTTATGGCTAAAAACTACAAAATCTCTGGTTGTAGACCTTTCAAAAAGTGAAGAAGAAACCAACTAACCTAAAATAGAAGGGAAACTAATTACAGTATTTACAAACCCAAAGGGAAAGTATTCACAATATGATACATATTCACTTGTGCATTACTTTGATCCTCAATTAAAGAAAGGCTTCAAGAATTTCCCATGCACATGCAACTCAAAATCTTCTCCCTCCATATTTTTCAATAAATAAGAGTCTTTGCCAAAATTTTCTAAAACAATGAAAGGTCCTAGCCACAAAGACTCAAATTTTTTGTGCTTACCTTTGTCTTCTGCTCTTGCATTCCATTGGAGAACTAGGTCACCCACCTAGAATTTTCTCTTAGTAGCCCTTTTGTCAAATAGGTACTTCATCTTCTGCTATAATTTTATGTTTTCTCTTTGACTATTTCTACTAGCTTTATCCAATTCAATTAGCTGTATCATTCTCTCTTGCATATTGTTAGAGACATCTAAATGCTCTTGCTGTATAAATTGGTAACCTTTCTTGTAGTCCATATACCAGCTCAAAAGGAGATTTACCAGTTTCCCTTTTGAGTGTTATCCTATCAGCCCAAAGGGCTAATTTCAACTTTGTGTGCCATGTTCTTTTATTTTGTTCTAGAGTCCTTTTCAATATCTTCAATATACTCTTATTGCTAGACTCATCTTTTCCATTAGCCTATGGGTGATATGGGGATGAATATGATATTATAATCCCATACCTTTCACAGAAACTTGTCATTTCTTTTGACCTAAAGCTCATGGCATTGTCCATCACTAACTTAATAGGTACACCAAATCTAGTTATAATGTTCTCCATGAGAAATTTAGTAACAACCCTGCTTTTTGCTTTCCTTGTAGGGATAACTTCAATCCACTTAGTAAAGTAATCTGTGACAACTAATATCCAACTATGTCCTCCACTAGACTTCTCTTGAAATTCACCAATAAAGTCAATCTGCCACATAGAAAAAGGAGCTTCAACACTCACTAGGTTTAGTAACAAAGCACCTAAAAATTTTAGTTTATTGGAAAACCTTTGACATGGCTCACATTTCCTGACATGTATATAAGTATCCTTGAACAAAATAAGCCAATAATACCCTGCCTTTAAAATATTATGAGTGGTAGTTTTAGCAAAAAAGTGACCTCCACATTCTCCTTCATGCATTTCTGTCAAAACTTTCTCAACTTGGTATTTGTCAAGGCATAATAATAGTATACCATTCTTATCTTTCCAAAAAAAGTCACCTTGGATCATAGTGTACCTTTGAGTTTGTAATTTTAGACTCCTTTTCTAATTTTCAAAAAAATGATCATGACACTTAGCATTTTTGAGAAAGAATACAATATCAGTATAGTATGGTTTCCTTTCTATGCTAGTAATGACTTGGTCATGTATTTCTGTCTGATTTAGTTGTACTAAATCTAGGTTCTCTTTGTCATGAGCTTTGCCAAGCCTTGTCCTCTTATTAACTTGGTGATATTGATCTCAAGGTTGAATTCTTGAATTCTGGTGATCTACTTACACCTCTTACCAGTTACCTCTAACTGTGTAAGGATATCCTTCACTGCTGAATGAGGAACATAGGATTGCACCTTAGCACAAACCAAGTAGGGCCTAAACCATTTCACAGCCTTTACCAATGCATAATAGTGTTTCTCCATTATTTCATAGTTAAGCTTTGCAGCCTGCAAGGACTTACTGTAAAAAGCTATGGGATGTTCAAATCCTTGTTCATCCTTTTGAATCAGAATAGCAGCAATTGTATGGAATGATGCAAATGAAAACAAAGAGAAAGGCTTAGTATAATCTAGAGATTTCAAAACTGGAGCCTCATGTACTGCTTTCTTTATTTTTTCAAATGCCTGTTGAGCTTCTTTATTCCAAACAAACTTGGCATCCTTTTTTAAAAATTTGACAATGGGTTTAACAATTTCTGCAAAATTTACTGTGAATCTTTGGACAAAGTTAATCTTTCCTAAGAAATATTGCACACCTTTTGAATTGCCTCCACTCTCTCAGGGTATATTCTTACCCCTTCCCTAGAAACTATATGTCCCAGCAACTTCCTCTCTTTGGCTGAAAAATGACACTTCTTGGGATTTAGTGAGACACCATATTACAGTGCTTTGTTAAAAATCTTACCCAAGTGATCACAGTGATCAATAACGCTTTTGGAATATGCAATTAAGTCATCTTGATAAATAACCATGAATAGATCAATGAATTCCTTGAAAGAAACATCCATAGCCCTCTGAAATGTTGCCCCTACATTTATTAATCCAAAAGGAATTCTAATATACACATAAGTTCCCCATGGAGTAGTAAATGTAGTTTTATACTTCTTTATCTCTTTAACTAAGACCTGGTTATAACCTAAGAAACCATCCATCATAGACAGCAACTCACAACCAGTCACCTTATGTAACATTGCTTCCATGTTGGGTAATGAATAGTTATCTTTTAACGAAGCAATATTTAGATTCCTAAAATCCACACACAGTCTGATATCACCATTTTTCTTTCTAACTGACAACAAATTTGATACCCAAGTTGAATGTCTGATGGGCTGGATTATCCCAGCATCCTTTAGTTTCATCAACTCTTGTTGCATCTTAGGAGCCAACAAGGGGTTAATAGGCCTATTTTTTTTCCTAAATGGTTTCACATCTGATTTCAATGGGATTTCATGTTGAAAAAGGTCTTCTCTATATGCTTTCAAGTCTTCATATGACCAAGCAAAGACATGTTTGTATTTTCTTAGTAATTTAATCATATTTGTTCTTATGTGAGAATCTAAACCTTTCCCAATATAAACTATTTGAGGACTACTTTCAGATCCTAAGTTTATTTCTTCTAAATCTTCAATCTTGGCATTGCTTAACTTTGATGAATCATTTTGCTAACTTATAAACAATGCTTCAGGCTCCACCAGACCCCTAGGAATCTGACTGGAATTTAATTGGACAACTTCATTTCCAAAGATGTAATCTTTTCCATCATCATGTTCCAGTAAGGAACTATAATATATACTTTGGTTCTCATAATGGTCTAAACATTGCATGAACCTCAAAATATCTTGATCATCCTGGAACACCTGCGAGTTGTATATGTTGTCCGGAACAACTGGTCTTGTTTTGAATTCTAGTATTAACACCCCATGTAAGGTCAAATCATCATTTTTAAAGCAACATTTGCTAAAAAAATCAGCCATAATATTTTTTGACCTTTCTAACCAACTTATATCAAAGGCATCAAACATTTCAAGTTGATCCCAAATAGCATACTTGTACATTTTCAATTTATCATTTTTTATAGCATATTTGGATCAGACTTGTGCTACCACCAACTCAGAATCACCATAAACCTTTAAACACTTTATACCATATTTGATAGCAATTTCAAGTCCTAAGAATAAAGCCTCATACTCTATAGTATTGTTTGTACATTGGAAGGCTAACATAAATGAGTACTTAAAAGTTGTACCTAATGGAGATATCAACAATACTCCTACCTCTAGTCCTTCTTTAGAGAAAGCACCATCAAAGTACATTTTCCATAATCCATCTTCCTGCATGATTAATTATTTGTTCAAAGGGTCAGCCTCTTGACCTTGACAATAAAGTTCATTTTTTTGCATCCTAAAATTTTCCATCTCTATGTCAATGCAACAGTTAACATTAGTGTCTTCAAATTTTTCTATAATGTGGGGAGTTCTACTCTCCCTTAAGACCTTAAAATTTTCTCCATCAATGTTAAAAGTAGCATATGATATATCATTTTGTATACTACCTCCCATTTAAGCACTCCATTTTCTTGATAGCAACATGCCATAATGCGGTGGTATGTCAACCACAAGAACATTCATAGTCATTACTACATCAGGGCATACTGCTAGTCTATAAGGAGGAGCCTCAATGGTACCAATCACAGGGACCTCTCTAGAATCCATAGCTCTGCATCTCCCATAAGGAGTATCAACTTGTAACCCCATTTCCCTAATGATTTCAACTGGCATATCTGTATTAGAGGCTCCTGAATTAATCATGCAATTTTTTAGCATCTTATCATTAATTATCAATGAAATAAAAAATGGGTCAACAACTTTTGGGGAAGAAGTTACATTAAAGAATATTAGAGGAATTTTAGATGTCAGCACCTCTACTTCATTTCCTTTGGTAGTTGGCCTCTTGGAAACATCTACTAGACTCTGAACCTTTATTGTGGGTACACTGTTTAATAATGACATTACTTTTTCCTTATGTTCTTTAATTCTCATCATTTCTAGAAATGGGACCTTAACTGTCATCTAGAACAAACATTGACCCATATCTATTGGAGTGTATCTCATATCTGAAAATTTTGATTTGTCAATAGCGACATCATTTTCTTCATTGTGTTCTTTTAGAGCTGACTCTTTTAACTTTTTATTTTCTATCTTTTGAATAGGAACAATTTTTTCTGGTCTTTTCACATCTTCCTCTTTTACAACATTTGGCTCTATGGCTTTTGTAATGATCTTGACCTTATGTTTATTTACATTTTCATTAGGTCCATCTTTTTTCTACACATATTTAGTGTCTATTTTATTTTCCTTTATAAAGACACCTGAGGGTTGGCTACCAGCACTACCTACCACCCTGTTCCTTAAGTAGTAATTGCTTCTAGCTTTATTCACTAACTCTACAGTGATTCTAGCTTTCTCTTCATCTGAAGCTTTCCTGGTGAGTGGAACATCTTGATTGTCTTGGGCATAACATTTTATATCATCATCTATTTCCTCAGTTTCACTATTAGATAAGATCTGTTGATGATGATTCTACATCCTTCTTTGTGAAACATAATAATCATGATTTTCCTCTTCATTGTCTGAGTCCATATCATGGCATGGATAATTTTTGGTCATACTATGATCACACTGTTCACCCTCATCATTTCCTTGTTCTTCACCTACTCTCAAGTCTAAAGAAATAATACAAAAATCAGGGTTATGAGGGGCCTCACATGCTTCACACCAAGTATCATCATTGCAAAAATGAACAGAGTTTTTGTGAAGAGGGTCTGGAGTTCTGTTGTATGACTTATCTTTTCTAAGTATAGTAACAGGCTTTCCATCCTTGAACTGAGTTCCATAAGGATGGTTTTGCATCCTATTTTGAGGATTGTATGTACTATGATAAGAAGGTCTATTGTTTTGAGGAGCCTTATACTCTTTGTACTCTAGTTCTTTCAAATTTCTCCTACTAAACCTTGAGTCATCCCTCCTATTCAATTTTCTAGGTACTCTTAAATTCATTTCAATATTGACTGCTATTTTATAAGCATTAGTATGAGTTCTAGGGTTTTTATCTCTTAGATCATATCCCATTTTTGAATCATAAGCGTTCAAATAAGTTGCTAGACATACCTCTTCATCCAACCTTATCTTCTGAAATAGCTTGTGCATAGCTCTCTAAAATCTTGTATTAAACTCTGTGACTTCTTCATTATAGTTTTTTGTAATATTATTGAACTCATTCAATAAAAAGCCTTTAATTGTTTTGTCTCCATATTGATCTTTAAACAATTCAATCAACTCATCCATAGAAACAATAGATCCATTAGATAGGCTTCTAAACCATTCTCTTGCATCTTCAAATAAGGACTTAACAAATAATTTCATCAATACATCTTCATAAGTGATATTCAGATCATCAACAAAATCAATGAATTTTCTTAGATGTGTTTCACAAGATATAACATTATTACCTGCAAACTTAGGGATTTTTTCTCCTATATCACCCACATCTTTAGGAAAAGCATTAGGATATCCAGGGATACAAAAAAAATTAAATTGTTTGTACCTTTCAGTGTGCAATGGTTTCCTTTGAAAGCTATCATCCTCTTTAGCAGTAGTGGCCCTTGTTTTAGAAGCAGTAACATTCTCCGGGCCATCATAACTATACTTTGAAGACTGTGAAAAATCTATATTTTTCTTCATTTCAATAGTAGTAGCCTCCATTTGTGCCTTTTCTAACATTTTTTCTATAGTTTATTTTTCAATTCTCAAATTTTCCAAATCAATATCCAACTTGGACATTTGCTCGGTTAAAGGCTTTTTAAACTTAGGTTCTTGATTCCTACTTTCACTCATCTTTTTCTTTCCTTTATCCTTTTGTGAAATAGGAGCCCTATGAGTGAGTGATATTTTTTGGTCCCTCTGAGACCTCTTTGTATCTTTTATACTTTTATATTTTGAAGACTTTCTTCTATTCTTATCAACATTCTTAGGGTCACTATTTTTCTTTCTTATTTCTCTCTCTTTCTTCATTTGTTGAACCAGGGAAAGTTGTTTCAAGATGAACTTCTCTTCATTTGCAAGCATATCAGAGGGAGCATCTTCTAAATCTGAACTAGACATACAAGTCTCTTCTCTCTCATTTGAAGTAGAGGTGACTTTTGGTGTTTCTAGTACCCTTTTAGCCACTTCTTCATAATCTAAAGTATTTCGATCATGAGACTGCTTACTTGCATTCATTTCTCTCCTAACATTACCCTCTTTACTTCTTGGAGTGGTCTCATCCATGTTAACTGGATTTCTCTTCTTTCTCCAAGACATCTCCATCCTTGAGGATGATGGGAGTCCACCATATAATACTTTCTCAGGATCTGTTCTCATCCTTGACCTAGTATTCATTATGTAAGATATTCACTCAATCTGCGCTAATCTTAGACATTTTATTTTAGAGTCGCCACCCAATAACTTGGGATAAATAAATAATTATCAAAGTATAATCTGACAACAATCGCTGGAAACAAACAAAATCTTTCTTTGGTATTCTATGAATATTTGTCTGCAACCAGATTCTAGGATAAATTTCTAAATATGCTCTTAAAAAAGTCCCCAGTAGAGTTGCCAATTTTTTAGGGTTTTTACTTGCAGGGCCTTTGAAGGATACTTGGATACTTAGGCAACTCTATGACTCCCAATGCCTTTTAACATTCTGACTCAAGAAAGAGAAAAACACTAATTGATGAGGTTTTTGATAACACTGGGGATATCTATTACCAACTCCTTTTTGAGATCCACTGACTCAGGCAGGTCTTACCTATGACTAATTATAGTTTTAACAATATTTTAGAGTGGATTGTACTTTATGTGCTGAATGCTCTATTTTAAATGGACATGTATATAACAATACAGATGACTATGACTATTCTGAGAAAAAGCTTGGCAATCCAAATCAATATCTTAATGATAGCAGACAGCAATATAACTAGGAATTGCATTCTTCTTTCCTTTTATAACTCTTATGAATCTAGGAGGAATAACCTATTTGTTTTTCTCTTTAAGAAATCAACAAATTTCAACTATGATCCTCAAGAGCACAATTGATTCTACAAAATATTCTGAAAGTGATTAATTTAAATAGTTTTTGAATGCTTCGATGATGATGAAGAACTTGAAAAATTCTAGACCAGTGCTTGTCCTTGGGCAATAGAGTCAAAAGATATAAATCCACAGAGATATATAAACAAGAATATTGTAGGATGCCTTACAACCTACATACAACTCAGATAAAATTCTTAACAAACTATCTTGTCACTTCTACAATATTGTATAAAATCCTCACTCATTGCAGTACTCTCTGAAACTACTCACAAAGTTTAATTCTCCCCTTAGAAGAAACTTGCAAATATTTAGATAGCTACCAAATAGCCAATATGTTTAACATGCCTTATAAATTAAACATAAAAGAGTGCATACAATAAGTAAAGAGACAACAACAATATAGAATAAAGTTGCACTGTATTTTTATTCATATATTCTGCTTCAAGTACATATAAAGGCTAAAATCTCAACAAACATAGACTGAAATCTAAAAGTCTGTCTTACAATTATATTTTCATCTCTCTTTCAATTACAATTTTGATCCTATATATATAGTTCCTTAACCATCTTAGAATCCTTTATTTTAGGATGTAACAAACTTTGGATGGTTTAAGGCACCTAACCCTAAAATTATAGAAAAGACAAAAGAAAAGAATGAAGAAGTAGTGCGAGGAAAAAAATAGAGGATAAAAATCTGATACTCTTTGTCCTTTCTAGAATCTGGCGCCTTTGTCTGACAGTGTTCAGGATACCTTCTAGTATTATCAGCAAGACTAAGTGACCAGCATTATAGGCTAACTTACACTTATCTCTATAAATAGCTAACCTCCCTGTGCTCAATGATCAGGCGCCAAGTGTTCCCCTCTATTCTTCATTAAGGTCTTCCTCCTCAATTTTAAGCTTCTTCTTCTTAGGCCTAGTCATCAGGTCCCAAGCTATCACCTCATCATCTGTAGGTCACTTAAAGCTCTGAGTGCTCTGTACCTGTACCTTTTGCCTTTCCCACCTAACATCAGTGATGCTCTTAACATCCACTAGAAATTTATTGATGTCAGTTTCAGCTCTAAAGGCCTCACTCAAAATTTTATTAAAGCCTTCAATATCCAAATCAGATCATAAAATGAATGCCTCATTATTAGGCATCTTACTGTCAAACTCATTCTTCCAAGCCTCTAAGGCCTTTACCTGATCATCTTCTCCTTTAAGGGGAGGAACAAATCTCTTGAAGTCTGAAGAAACTAAGCTCAAATTAGCCTCTGCTTGGTTTAACTTGCCTTTGAAGAATTACAAGGCCACATTTACCTTTTTAACCTCATCTCCTACCTCTGTCACCACCTCAGGAAACTCTGACCTTAGGGGCTGCCAAAAGGCAAGTTTGTCAAACAATTGCACCCTAGGAGACCAATTATCAAAATAAGTGTTTAATATAGCAAGGCACCCTATTATCTCTGTGTGTAGGGTGAGAAACTTATTATATGCATTGAGGATGACATCTGTCTTATCCTTCAATATATCAATTCTATGTTGTAAAATGCACTTAAATGCATTCAAGGCTATCTCATTCTTCTTTTCTCCTACATCATCCTTTTCAACCACCTCCTCTAATTTTTATTTCTCCTCAATTTGCAAAGGTTGTTGTGAAGGTACATGCACCACTTCAGGATTTTCTTCTAATTGCTTCATTAGCTCAGAAATCACCTGATTTTGTTAGTGTATCTTGATGTGGCACATCTCCTGGTCTTTTTCCAAAGCACTGGTCTCTTCTGTAAAAATGCTATACTTATTAGATAGTTTCTTGGTCTTGTCCTCATTTAAGTGTGCCCAGTGTGTCATAATCTGGGATATCTCTAGATCCCATGTATTCTGCACTGACCAAACCATTTAATTACCCACCATATTCTCTTGGATGTTTACCAACTAAGGTTTCTAGTCTTTTGGGAAAAGGCTCCACATGGAAAAGGCCTGAGGCTTTGGGCTATACCCAAAACCCTTTATCATGTCCCCCATTTGCACATCACTTGCCATTTTCAAATCTGGCTACTTCCTTATCTGATCAATGATGAAAGCTAAGGCCAAGTCCTAGCCCCTAGAAAGCAATATGCCACTATTTAACACCATTTTCCTGGCCTCATCTGGTGAGATATCCTCACTATCAGGGTCATATGATTGCAAGGCTAATAGAGCCTCATTAATGATAGTCTCTTACGCATCAATCTTTATTTGAGCCCTTATTTTATCCTTCTTATGCCACCTTAGAAAATCTTTAAATTCATCAGTCTTGATGAAATTATCATCACTTAAAATTTTTTGCTGATGTATTAATCTTTCATCAATACATGACTTGAGAGGCAACTCAATATTTTCCTCTTCATCTATTTGTTGCTTCTTTCCTTGTCTAATTAATTTTCTTAGGTTATGGTCATATAACCTATTCCCAGGAATGACAACACTTACTTTAACCTTTTTTTTTTCCTACCTAATAGTTGAAGGTTGACCTATGTCAACTTTTTGACTTTTGGCTAAAGGCTCGTCTACATCATCTAGCTGGGAGACCTCTGTTCGGTCAATAATTTGGCCCTCTTCTCCCTACAACTATTGTGCCTCTGCAACATGTAGTTGAGGCTGGTCATATTGAGTTGGATGGGCATAGTCACCATCTCTACCACATTCATATTTTGATTCTGAATGATCAGGCTCCTGAGATCCTTTTTTATCTAGCACATTATCAAGATGTTCACAAAGCACATAGAAATTATCAATCATGGCTTTGATTCTATCAAAATAGGGAAAATCAGGGTAGAAGCCTCCAAAAGCCAACCCATTTCTTCTTATTTTCTTTTCAAGATTCAGCAACTCCTGAATCCTTGTTCTTCTTGTCCTGAATTCATCTTCATCAAGAAGGTTTCTTGATACATCTTCCTCTATACACTCACAATGAACATTTGAATTAGGGATTATGGGGGTCAAAACCTTTCTAACTCCTACCATAAAACCCTTAAGATCAATATATCTATATGAGGCTGCCCCCATTCTGGAGCTATCCAACCACTTAGTGAGTGTGTCAATGGCACCTTTGCCAATGGTGAAATTAAAGATTTTAAACTGCCTAGGGGTTAAGGTCCCCTTCCCATGTGGCAAAAAATGCTCATTATCTATTAAT
The DNA here is from genome assembly GCA_018584345.1 of Thuja plicata. Lineage (NCBI taxonomy): Eukaryota > Viridiplantae > Streptophyta > Pinopsida > Cupressales > Cupressaceae > Thuja > Thuja plicata. The sequence continues at coordinate 471,298 of MU228125.1, read as the reverse complement.
AACAGCTGCCAGATGAATTCCATGGCAGAAACTCTTGATGACACATGTTAGGGAAAGATATGGGGTGGATGTATACATCCATATACCCTGATCATGGTAAAGTTCTCTTCAAGAAAGAAATCTCCCTAGTTATGATCTCCCTCCCATTTGTCTACATAATCACAAGGCCTCAGTAGTTGGATCACCTTGATTGGGAGCCTCATCTTACTAATGCCCATGCTCTGCTTTATTGGATATATAATCTAGTTCTCAAATGCACAGTAGTCACAATCTTTGGATGTATAGTTTCAAATCCTAACCCAAAACTAAATGGGATTAGGCCTGTCCTAGAAAATCCTCTGATGATCAAAGTTGTTCACATCCATGATCCTGAAATTAAAATGTAAAAGGAGATGCATGAGGATGGAATAGTGAAAGAACCTAGGTTCTTTCTCCTTGGGATCCTTCATCTTCTTCTATGTTGCCAAAAAACCTTCATGCATCCTATCAATGATGTATTGTATGTAATCATAGGTAGTGCTAGAATGCACCTCTTGTAAGTCCAGCACCATCATTAAAACTCCAGTGTTTATCTTCTCAGCTCCTCCATCTATCCCTAGCACTCTACACAGGGCATGGGCGATATACTTAATATAAAAATGTAGGTCCTTGAACCAATAGGGTGCTATCCCAGGCATGGGAGTAAGATGGTTCCTAACCTCCTTATGCATATACCTCTACATTTCTCCCTTAGCAATTCCAGGCTTTAACCTATACCTATCTTCTTTCTTAGTAATATTGATTTTTGTGGACATAGTACTGTATAAGCCAAAGGCTTGCATAAATGAGTTTCTGTTCAGGATAAGCAGGGCAGTGCCATCATTTTTCTTAATTGTCTTGGATAGGACATCATATTGACTGGAAAGACCTAAGAACAAGTCTACATCTATATAGACATCAGGGACAATTAACCTAGCTAGACCACAAGTCCAAGGGTTTGATATTGGAATAACCTTATCAAAATTGAGATAGAAGTAGTTGAAAAGAGAAAAAACTATTGATACTGGAGTGTTAGCATCCCTGATCTAATAGTAATCATTAGCTATCACTTTTGCATTTGTTCTTTTTTTTTTGTGTCGAACTTGGCATAAATTTCAGGAATTCATCTAAATAATTCCTCTTTCCCTTAGCATCATCATCTATCTCATCACTTCTGCTACTGGTAGAAGCCACACTAACTTCTCTACTCATCTTTGCTTTGTTTCAATCCCTTTTTCTTTACCAATATTGAAGCAAATCTTCTCTCAAGACTCACTTCTCTTCTCTGTGCATCGTTCCCAGCAATTCAAAACTTGACAATCAATTGAGTAGTCTACAACTTAACCAATTTCTATTTTCAGCAAATAGAAAACCTAGCACTTCTTTGTTCTGTAATTCTAAAATTCAAGAGAAGTTAAAAATGAGCCTTCAATCAACTCTTTATAATAAATGTTTCAATTACACGGCTCATCATTTGAAAAATCATCAATTCTATCTTCAATTCAGCACGGTGTGAAATTAATTGAAAACCTAGTCGTAGTTCATGAGTGTGACAGGACATCAAATTCATATATGTGTATCATCAAAAGAATGCTTATAAAATTTGAAGGAGGTGACATGCCTCTATGTGATTGGCTCTCCGTCAGACATCTCAGCTACCCTTTTTACATAGTAATCAATATCCTATATTGTCATTGGATGCCAAATCATTCATTATTGTCATGTCATCAACTGCCGCCTTTTCTAAAATTTCATATTGAGTGACTATGTGACTATGCATTATCTCCTTGTCGCTGACCCAACTCCTTTAACCCTTAAATCTTTTGGAGACCAAGCGACTGTGTTATTTTATTTTCCTAGCTAACCATAGTTTATTTCTGGTGATCACGCGACTGAAGAAATCATTGTTGCTAGATGAAAAACTTAACTCACAATTTATTCGGAGACTCCATGACTGATGGTTACCTTTATCTTTTATAGTTATCTCCAAGTCGTTGAATGTTACTTTTCTTCATGAGACCCCGCGACTAACCTTGGTCGCCTAATCACCGAGTATAAATGTTAGTTGACAAATCTTTCAGAGACAACACGACAAGCATTTTGCCCTTAATTCTCATTCAGAGACAATGTAACAAACCCTTATCTCCAAGTCGTGAGTACCTTTTCCTTAAGGCTCTTTTAATTAGAGAATTTGTGACCACTATTTGATCTGTTCATCTTTGTATCCAATCATTCTGCTAAGTCACTGAGTATTCCTTAATACCTTTAAATTGTTTGGAGACTACACGACAACAAAGGAACTTATACTTAGTCTCCTAATCACCAAATGATCTTTTTACTTTGGGGGAGCATGCGACAAACCTCTTAATCCTTTCACCTTTGGACACATGTCTCCTTCCATCACTTGTCTCTTAATTGCTAAATTAAAAAAAAAAAAATTGACTCAGCATCCTAATCTATCAACCACCCGACTGCCTTATATTCCAAACTGCATGTAATTAGTCATGAAGTCTTAGCATCTTTCACTTAATTGTCATCTCTTTTGGAGACTACGCGATATGAACTTTATACTTATAACATAACTGCAAGCCAATTTAGAGACTACATGACTGAAGCAATCGCCAAGTCTCGTAAAAATTTACTAACTGCTGGATCAGTCACGTGACACCACGACTCATCTGTGGGCCCTTTTGCTAACTGCTGACATGTTTCTTTATTTGGAGACTTCGCAACTGAAGGGGCTCCACCAAGTCTCATAAAACAAAATAAATATTCTATTTCTTTGAGAGACATCCCAACACAAGTCAATCGCCAAGTCTTGTAATAAAAAGGAATATGCTATTACGATCACGCGACTAGGCGACAATGGTAAAAAACACATGATTTAAGTTGTTTCAAAAAGGTAATGCCAAAATAGAAACATGATGAACATTTTAGGGTTTTTCTTATTTTGGTGTAGAGTAGGACCTAGGGTTTTGAGGTTTTTCATTTTCATATTGATTTTGACCTAAAGACCCTAAAAATTCAAAAGGGATATTTCAAGGACGAGAGAATTTTGACCTTAGGAAGGAAAAGGACATGAGGATCACAAAAATTTAGGGCAATGGACAAGAACCAGGAATACAACCAATAGTGGCTCTACCTGAGGATTGACTAAACATAGTTCATGGAAAAGAACCATAGAATCTCTAGTTGTAGACCTTTCAAAAAATGAAGAAGAAACCAACTAACCTAAAATAGAAGGGAAACTAATTACAGTATTTACAAACACAAAGGGAAAGTATTCACAATATGATACATATTCACTTGAGCATTTCTTTGATCCTCAATTAAAGAAAGTCTTCAAGAATTGCCCATGCACAGGCAACTCAAAATCTTCTCCCTCCATATTTTTCAATAAATAAGAGTCTTTGCCAAAATTTTCTGAAACAATGAAAGGTCCTAGCCAGAAAGACTAAAATTTTCCATGCTTACCTTTGTCTTATGCTCTTGCACACCATTGGAGAACTAGGTCACCCACTTGGAATTTTCTCTCAGTAGCCCTTTTGTCAAACAGGTACTTCATCTTCTGCTTTAATTTTATGTTTTCTCTCTTACTATTTCTCCTAGCTTAATCCAATTTAATTAGCTGTATCATTCTATCTTGCATATATTCAGAGACATCTAAATGTTCTTGTTGTATAAATTGGTATATTGGCAATAAATTGTTAATTGGTAACCTTGCTTGTAGTCCATATACCAGCTCAAAAGGAGATTTACCAGTTGCCCTTTTGAGTGTTATCCTATCAGCCCAAAGGGCTAATTTCAAATTTGTGTGCCATGTTCTTTTATTTTGTTCTAGAGTCCTTTTCAATATCTTCAATATACTCTTATTGATAGACTCAGCTTGTCCATTAGCCTGTGGGTGATATGGGGATGAATATGATATTATAATCCCATACCTTTCATAGAAACTTGTCATTTCTTGTGACGTAAATCTCATGGCATTATCCATCACTAACTTAATAGATACACCAAATCTGGTTATAATGTTCTCCATGAGAAATTTAGTAACAACCTTACTTGTTTCTTTCCTTGTAGGGATAGCTTCAATCCACTTAGTAAAGTAATCTATGGCAACCAATATCCAACTATGTCCTCCACTAGACTTCTCCTAAAATTCACCAATAAATTCAATCCCCTGCATAGCAAAAGGAGCTTCAGTACTCACTGGGTTCAATAATAGAGCACCTAAAAATTTCAGTTTATTGGAAAACCTTTGACATGGCTCACATTTCCTGACATGTATATAAGTATCCTTGAACAAAGAAGGCCAATAATACCCTGCCCTTAAAATCTTATGAGTGGTAGTTTTAGCAGAAAAGTGACCTCCACATTCTCCTTCATGCATTTCAGTCAACTTTCTCAGCTTGGTATCTGTCAAGGAATAATAATAGTACACCATTCTTATCTTTCCAAAAAAAGTCACCTTGGATTAGAGTGTACCTTTGAGTTTGCAATTTCAGACTCCTTTTCTAATTTTTAGAAAAATAATAAGGGCACTTAGCATTTTTGAGAAAGAATACAATATCAGTATAGCATGGTTAGCCCTCTAAAAAGTCGCCCCTACATTTATAAATCCAAAAGGCATTCTGATATACACATAAGTTCCCCATGGAGTAGTAAATGCAATTTTATACTGCTCTGTCTCTTTAACTAAGACCTGGTTATAACCTGAGAAACCATCCATCATAGACAACAACTCACAACCAGTCACCTTATGTAACATTACTTCCATGTTGGGTAATGAATAGTTATCTTTTAACAAAGAAATATTTAGATTCCTAAAATCCACACACAGTCTGATATCACCATTTTTCTTTCTAACTGGCACCAAATTTGATACCCAAGTTGAATGTCTAATGGGCTAGATTATCCCAGCATCCTCGAGTTTCATCAAATCTTGTTGCATCTTAGGAGCCAATAAGGGGTTAATAGGCCTCTATTTTTTCCTAAATGGTTTCACATCTGATTTCAATGGGATTTCATGTTGAAAAAGTTCTTCTATATATGCTTTCAAGTCTTCATAAAACCAAGCAAAGACATGTTTGTATTTTCTCAGTAATTTAATTAGATTTGTTCTTATGTGAGAATCTAAACCTTTCCCAATATAAAATATTTGTGGACTACTTTCAGATCCTAAGTTTATTTCTTCTAAATCCTCATTCTTGGCATTGCTTAACTTTGATGAATCATTTTGTTGACTTATAAACAATGCTTCAAAATCCACCAGACCCCTAGGAATCTGATTAGAAATTAATTGGACAACTTCATTTCCAAAGATGTAGTCTTTTCCATCATCATGTTCCAGTAAGGAACTACAATCTATACTTTGGTTCTCATAATGGTCTAAACATTGCATGAACCTCAAAATATCTTGATCATTCTGGAACACCTACCGGTTGTATATGTTGTCCGGAACAACTGGTCTTGTTTTGACTTCTAGTATTGACACCCCATGTAAGGTCAAATCATCATTTTTTAAAGCAACATTTGCTAAAAAATCAGCCATAATATTTTTTGACCTTTCTAACCAACTTATATCAAAGGCATCAAACATTTCTAGTTGATCCCAAATAGCATACTTGTACATTTTCAATCTGTCATTTTTTACAGCATATTTGGATCTGACTTGTGCTACCACCAACTCAGAATCACCATAAACCTTTAAAAACTTTATACCATATTTGATAGCAATTTCAAGTCCTAAGAATAAAGCCTCATACTCTATAGTATTGTTTGTACATCGAAAGGCTAACAGAAATGAGTACTTAAAAGTTGTACCTGATGGAGATATCAACAATACTCCTACCCCTAATCCTTCTTTAGAGCAAGCACCATCAAAGTACATTTTCCATAATCCCTCTTCCTGCATGATTAATTCTCGGTTCAAAGGGTTAGCCTCTTGATCTTGAAAATAAAGTTCATTTTTTTGCATCCTTAAATTTTCCATGTCTATGTCAAAGCAATAGTTAACATTAGTGTCTTCGAATTTTTCTATCATGTGGGGAGTTCTACTCTCCCTTAAGACCTTAACATTTTCTCCACCAATGTTAAAAGTAGCATATGATAAATCATTTTGTATACTACCTCCCATTTGAGCACTCCATTTTCTTGATAGCAACATGCCGTAATGTGGTGGTATGCCAACCACAATAACATTCATAGTCATTACTACATCAGGGCATACTGCTAGTCTATAAGGCATAGCCTCAATAGTACCAATCACAGGGACCTATCTAGAATCCATAGCTCTGCATCTCCCATAAGGAGTATCAACTTGTAACCCCATTTCCCTCATGATTTCAACTGGCATAACTATATTAGAGGCTCCTGAATCAATCCTACAATTTTTTAGCATCTTATCATTAATTATCAATGAAAGAAAAAATGGGTCAACAACTTTTGGGGAAGAAGTTGCAATCAAGAATATTTGAGGAATTTCATATGTCAACACCTCTACTTCATTTCCCTTGGTATTTGGCCTCTTGGAAACATCTACTAGACTCTGAAACTTTACTGTGGGTACACTTTTTAATAATGACATTACTTTTTCCTTATGTTCTTTAATTCTTATCATTTCCAGAAATGGAACCTTAACTGTCATTTGGGACAAACATTGACCCATATCTACTGGAGTGTATCTCATATCTAAAAATATTGATTTGTCAATAGTGACATCATTTTCTTCATTATGTTCCTTTAGAGCTGACTCTTTTAACTTTTTATTTTCTATCTTTTGAACAGGAATAGTTTTTTCTTGTCTTTTCACATCTTCCTCTTGTACAACATTTGGCTCTATGGCTTTTGTAATGATCTTGACCTTATGTTTATTTACATTTTCACTAGGTCCATCTTTTTTCTGCACATATTTAGTGTCTATTTTATTTTACTTTATAAAGACACCTGAGGGTTGGCTACCAGCACTACCTACCAGCCTATTCCTTAAGTGGTAATTGCTTTAGGCTTTATTCTTTAACTCTGCAGTGATTCTAGCTTTCTCTTCATCTGAAGTTTTCCTAATGAGTGGAACATCTTTATTGTCTTGGGCATAACATCTTATATCATCATCTGTTTCCTCAATTTCACAATCAGATAAGATCTGTTGATGATGATTCTCCATCCTTCTTTGTGAAACATAATAATCATGATGTTCCTCTTCATTGTCTGAGTCCATATCATGGCATGAATAAGTGTTGGTCATACTATGATCACACTATTCACCCTCATCATTTCCTTATTCTTCACCTACTCTCAAGTCTAAAGAAATAATACAAAAATCAGGGTTATGAGGGGCCTCACATGCTTCAAACCAAGTATCATCATTGCAAAAATGAACAGAGTTTTTGTGAAGAGGGTCTAGAGTTCTATTGTTTGTCTTATCTTTTCTAAGTACAGTAATAGGCTTTCCATCCTTGAACTGAGTTCCATAAGGATGGTTTTTCATCCTATTTTGAGGATTGTATGTAGTATTATAAGAAGCTCTATTTTTTTGAGGAGCCTTTTACTCTTTGTACTCTGGTTCTTTCAAATTGCTCCTACTAAACCTTGAGTCATCCCTCCTATTCAACTTTCTAGATACTCTTCTATTCATTTCATTATTGACTGCTATTTTATAAGCATCAATAAGAGTTCTAGGGTTTTTATCTGTAAGAGCATATCCAATTTTTGAATCATAAGCATTCAAATAAGTTGCTAGACATACCTCTTCATCCAGCCTTATCTTCTAAAATAGCTTGTGCACAGCTCTTTTAAATCTTGTATTAAACTCTGTGACTTCTTCATTATAGTATTTTTTAATATTATTGAACTCATTCACTAAAAAATCCTTTATTTGTTTCGTCTCCATATTGATCTTTAAAAAATTCAATCAACTCATCCATAGAAACAACAAATCCATTAGATAGGCTTCTAAACCATTCTCTTGCATCTTCAACTAAGGAATGAACAAATAATTTCATCAATACATCTTCATAAGTGATATTCAGATCGTCAACAAAATCAATTAATTTTTTTAGATGTGTTTCACAAGATATAACATTATTACCTGCAAACTTAGGGAGTTTTTCTCCTATATCACCCACATCTTTAGGAAAAGCATTAGGATATCCAGGGATACAAACAAAATTAAATTGTTTGTACCTTTTAGTGTGCAATGGTTTCCTTTGAAAGCTATCATCCTCTTTAGTAGTAGTGGCCCTTGTTTCAGAAGCAGTAACATTCTTCAGGCCATCATAAGCATACTTTGAAGACTGTAAAAAATCTATCTTTTTCTTCATTTCAATAGTAGCAGCCTCCATTTGTGCCTTTTCTAAAAAAATTTCCATAGTTTCTTTTCAATTCTCAATTTTTTCAAATCAATATCCAACTTGGACATTTTCTCAGTTAAAGGCTTTTGAAACTTAGGTTCTTGATTCCTACATTCAATCATCTTTTGCTTTCCTTTATCCTTTTGTGAAATAGGAGCCCTATGAGTGACTGATATTTTTTGGTCCCTCTAAGAGCTCTTTGTATCTTTTATACTTTGATATTTTTAAGACTTTCTTCTATTCTTATCAACATTCTTAGGGTCACTCTTTTTCTTTCTTATTTCTCTCTCTTTCTTCATTTGTTGAACTAGGGCAAGTTGTTTCAAGATGAACTTCTCTTCATTCGCCAGCATATCAGAGGGAGCATCTTCTGAATTTGAACTAGACATACTAGTCTCTTCTCTCCCATTTGAAGTAGAGGTGACTGTGGGTGTTTCTAGTACCCTTTCAGCTGCTTCATCATAATCTAAAGTATTTCCATCATGAGACTACTGACTTGCATTCATTTCTCTCCTGGCATTACCCTCTTTACCTCTTCGAGGGGCCTCATCCATGTTAACCGGATTTATCTTCTTTCTCCAAGACATCTCCATCCTTGAGGATGATGGGAGTCCACCATATAATACTTTCTTAGGATCTATTCTTATCCTTGACCTAGTATTCATTCTGTAAGATATTCACTCAATTTGCAGTAATCTCAAAGATTTTCTTTTAGATTCGCCACCCAATAACTTGGGATAAATGAATACTTATCAAAGGATAATCAATATTTGTTTGCAACCATATTCTGGGATAAATTTCTAAATATGCTCTTAAAAAGTCCCTAGCAGAGTCGCCAATTTGTTAGGGTTTTTACTTGCAGGGCCTTTGAAGGATACTTGGATACTTAGACAACTCTATGACTCCCAATGTCTTTCAACATTCTGACTCAAGCAAGAGAAAAACACTAATTGATGAGGTTTTTGATAACACTAGGGATATCTATTTCCACCTCCTTCTTTTTGAGATCCACTGACTCAGGAAGGTCTTACCTATGACTGATTATAGTTTTAACAATATTTTAGAGTGAATTGTACTTTATGTGTTGAATGTTGTTTTTTAAATGGACATGTATATAACAATACAGATGACTATGAATATTCTAAGAAAAAGCTTGGCAATCCAAATCAATATCTTAATGATAGCAGAAAGCAACATAACTAGGAATTGCATTCTTCTTTCCTTTTATAACTCTTATGAATCTAGGAGGAATAACCTATTTGATTTTATCTTTAAGAAATCAACAAATTTCAATTATGATCCTCAAGATCACAATTGATTCTACAAAATATTCTGAAAGTGATTAATTTAAATAGTTTTTGAATGCTTGGATGATGATGAATCACTTGACGAATTCTAGACCAGTGCCTGTTCTTGGGCAATAGAGTCAAAAGATATAAATCCACAGAGATATATAAACAAGAATACTGTAGGATGCCTTACAACCTACATACAACTCAGATAAAATGCTTTGCAAACTATCCTATCACTTCTACAATATTGTATCAAATCCTCACTCACTGCAGTACTCTCTGAAACTACTCACAAAGTTTAATTCTCCCCTTAGAAGAAACTTGCAAATAATTAGATAGCTACCTAATAGCCAATATGTTTAACATGCCTTATAAATTAAACATAAAAGAGTGCATACAATAAGTAAAGAGACAACAACAATATAGAATAAATTTGCACTATATTTTTTATTCATATATTCTACTTCAAGTACATATAAAGGCTAAAAGCTCAACAAACACAAACTAAAATCTAAAAGTCTATCTTACAATTATAATTTCATCTCTCTTTCAATTACAATTTTGATCCTATATATATAGGTCCTTAACCATCTTGGAATCCTTTATTTTAGGATGCGAGAAGCTTCAGATGGTTTAAGGAACCTAACCCTAAAAGTACATAAAAGACAAAAGAAAAGAATGAAGAAGTGGTGGGAGGACAAAAATAGAGGATAAAAATCTGATACTCTTTGTCCTTTCTGGAATCTGGCGCCTTTGTCTAACAGTGTTCAAGATAGCTTTTGGTATTTGTAGAAATACTAGGAGACCGCCATTACAGGCTAACTTACACTTATCTCTATAAATAGATAACCTCCCTATGCTCAATGATCAAGCACCAAGCATTCCCCTCTATTCTTCATCAAGGTCTTCCTCCTCAATTTCAAGCTTCTTCTTCTTAGGCCTAGTCATCAGGTCCCAAGCTGTCACCTCATCATCTATAGGCCACTTAAAGCTCTGAGTGCTCTATACTTGTGCCTTTTGCCTTTCCCACCTGACATCAGTGATGCTTTTAACATCCACTACAAATTTATTAATGTCAGTTTCAGCTCTGAAGGCCTCATTCAAAATTTTATTAAAGCCTTCAATATCCAAATCAAATCCTAAAATGAATGCCTCATTATTTGGAATCTTACTGTCAAACTCATTCTTCTAGGCCTCTAAGGCCTTTACCTGATCATCTTCTCCTTTAAGGGGAGGAAAAAATCTATTGAAGTTTGAAGAAAATAGGCTCAACTTAGCCTCTACTTGGTTCAACTTACCTTTGAAGAATGACAAGGCCACATTAACCTTTTTAACCTCATCTCCTACCTCTGTCACCACCTCAGGAAACTCTGACCTTAGGGGCTGCAAAAAGGCAAGTGTCTCAAACAGTTGTACCCTAGGAGACCAATTAAAAAAATAAGGTTTTAATATAGCAAGGTACCTTGTTATCTCTCTATGTAGGGTGAGCAACTTATTATATGCATTGAGAATGACTTCTGTCTTATCGTTGAATATATCAATAATATGTTGCAAAATGCACCTAAATGCATTCAAGGCTATCTCATTCTTCTTTTTTTCTATGTCATCTGTTTCAACCAGTTCCTCTGATTTTTCTTTCTCCTCAATTTGCAAAGGTTGTTTTGAAGGTACAAACACCACTTCAAGATTTTCTTCTAATTGCTTCATTAGCTTAGTAATCACCTGATTTTGTTGGTGTATCTTGATGTGGCACATCTCCTGATCTTTTGCCAAAGCACTGGTCTCTTCTATCAAAATGCTACACTTATCAAATAGTTTCTTGGTCTTGTCCTCAGTTAAGTGTGCCCAGTGTGTCATAATCTGAGATATCTCTAGATCCCCTGTATTATACACTGACCAAACCATTTGATTACCCACCATATTCTCTTGGATGTTTACCAACTGAGGTTTCTGGTCTTTTGGGCAAAAGATCCACATGGCAAACGCCTGAGACTTTGGGCTATACCCAAAACCCTTTATCATGTCCCCCATTTGCACTTCACTTGCCATTTTCAAATCTGGCTGCTTCCTTATTTGATCAATGATGAAAGCTGAGGCCAAGTCCTAGCCCTCCGCAAGCAATATGCCACTATTTAACACCATTTGGCTGGCCTCATCTGGTGATATATCATCACTGTCAGGGTCATATGATTGTAAGGCTAATAGAGCCTCATTAGTGATAGTCTCTTCCCCATCAATCTTTAGTTGAGCCCTTATTTGATCCTTATGCCACCTTAGAAAATCTTTAAATTCATCAGTCTTGATGAAATTATCATCACTTAAATTTTTTTGCTAATGTATTAATCTTTCATCAATACATGACTTGAGAGGCAGCTCAATATTTTCCTCTTCATCTATTTCTTTCTTCTTTCCTTGTCTAATTAATTTTCTTAGGTTATGGTCATATAACCTATTCCCAAGAATGAGAGCACTTACTTTATCCTTTTTCTTTTCCTTCCTACCAGTTGAAGGCTGACCTATGTCAACTTTTTTCCTTTTGGCTAAAGGCTCCTCTACATCGTCTGGTTGGGAGACCTTTGTTAGGTCAATAATATGGCACTCTTCTCCCTACAACTGTGGTGCCTCTACAACATGTTGTTGAGGCTGATCATATTGAGTTGGATGGGTGTAGTCACCATCACTACCACTTTCATATTCTGATTCTGAATGATCAGGCTCCTGAGCTCCTTTTTTATCTAGCACATTATCAATTTGTTCACAAAGCACATAGAAATTATCAATCATAGTTTTGATTCTATCAAAATAGGGCAAATCAGGGTAGAAGCCTCCAAAAGCCAACCCATTTCTTCTTATTTGCTTTTCAAGATTCAACAACTCCTGAATCCTTATTCTCCTTGTCCTGATTTCATCTTCATCAAGAAGGTTTCTTGATGCATCTTCCTCTATACACTCACAGTGAACATTTGAATTATGGATTGTGGGGGTCAAAAGCTTTCTGACTCCTACCATAAACTCCTCAGGATCAATATATCTATATGAGGTTGCTCCCATTCTCCAGATATCCAACCACTTGCTGACTGTGTCAATGGCACCTTTGCCAATGGTGAAATTAAATATTTTAAAATGCCTAGGGGTTAAGGTCCCCTTCCTGTGTGACTCAAAATGCTTATTATATGTTAATAATAGCTGCCAGATGAATTCCATGGTAGCAACTCTTAATGGCACATGGTAGGGAAAGATATGGGGTGGATGTATATATCCATATACCCTGATCATGGTAAATTTCTCTTCAAGAAAGAAATCTCCCCAGTTATGATCTCCCTCCCATTTGTCTACATAATCACAAGGCCTCAGTAGTTGGAGCACCTTGATTGGGAGCCTAGTCTTACTAATGCCCATGCTCTGGATTATTGGATATACAATCCAGTACTCAAATGCAGAGTAGTCACAATCTTTGGATGTATAGTTCCAAATCCTAACCTTAAAATGAATGGGATTAGGCCTATCCTAGAAAATCCTCTCAGGATCCAAGTTGTTCACATCCATGATCCCAAAATTAAAATGCAAAAGGAGATGCATGAGGATGGAATAGTGAAATAACCTAGGTTCTTTCTCCTTGGGATCCTTCATCTTCTTTTGTGTTTCCACAAAACCTTCATGCATCCTATCAATGATGTATTGTATGTAATCATAGCTGGTGCTAGAATGCAGCTCTTGTAAGTCTAGCACCATCATTAAAACTCTAGCGTTTATCTCCTCAGCTCCTCCATCTATCCCTAGCACTCTACACAGGGCATAGGCGATATAATTAATATAAAAATGTAGGTCCTTGAACCAATAGGGTGTTGTCCCAGGCATGGGAGTAAGATTTTTCCTAACCTCCTTATGCATATGCTTCTACAATTGTCCCCTAGCAATTCCAGGCTTTAACCTATACCTCTCTTCTTGCTTAGTAATATTGATTTTTGTGGACATAGTACTGTATAAGCCAAAGGCTTGCATAAATGAGTTTCTGTTCAGGATAAGCAGGGCAGTGCCATCATTTTACTTAATTGTCTTGGATAGGACATCATAGTGACTGGAAATACCTAAGAACAAGTCTACATCTATATAGACATCAGGGACAATTAACCTAGCTAGACCACAAGTCCAAGGGTTTGATATTGGAATAGCCTTATCAGGATTGAGATAGAAGTAGTTGAAAAGAGAAAAACCTATTGATGTTGGAGTGTTAGCATCCCTGGTCTTATAGTAATCATCAGTCAGCACATTTGCATTTTCCCTTTTGTTCTGTGTTGAACCTGGCAACAATTTCTGGAATTCATCAGAATAATTCCTCTTTCCCTTAGCATCATCATCTATCTCATCACTTCTGCCACTGGTAGAAGCCACACTGACTGCTCTACTCATCTTTTCTTTGTTTCAATCCCTTTTTCTTTACTGATATTGAAGAAAATCTTCTCTCGAGACTCACTTCTCTTCTTTCTGCACCGTTCCCAGCAATTCAAAACATCACAATCAATTGAGTAGTCTACAACTTAACCAATTTCTATTTTCAGCAAACAAAAAATCTAGCACTTCTTCGCTCTATAATTCTGAAATGCAAGATAAGTTAAAAATGAGCCTTCAATCAACTCTTTATGGTAACTGTTTCAAGTACATGACTCATCATTTGAAAAATCTTCAATTCAGCACGCTGTGAAATTAATTGAAAACCTAGCCGTAGTTCATGAGTGTGACAAGAAATCATATTCATATATGTGTATCTTTAGAAGAATGCTTATAAAATTTGAAGGAGGTGACATGCCTCTATGTGATTGGGTCTCCATTTGACATCTCAGCTACCCTTTTTACACAGTAATAAATATCCTAGATTGTCATTGGACACCAAATCATTCATTGTTGTCATGTCATCAACTACCACCTTTTCTAAAATTTCATATCGAGCGACTACGTGACTATGTATTATCTCCTTGTCGCTGACCCAACTCCTTTAACCCTTAAAACTTTTAGAGACCAAGCGACTGTGTTATTTTTTTTTTCTTGGCTAACCATATTTTATTTTTGGTGATCACACGACTGAAGAAATCAAAGTTGCTGGATGAAAAACTCAACTCACAATTTATTTGGAGACTCCGCGACTGATGGTTACCTTTATCTTTTACAGTTATCTCCAAGTCGGTGAATGTTACTTTTCTTCATGAGAATCCACAACTAACCTTTGTCGCCTAATCACTGAGTATAAATGTTAGCTGACATATCTTTCAGAGACAATGCGACAAGCATTTTGCCCTTAATTCTCATTCAGAGATAATGCGACAAACCCTTAGCTCCAAGTCACAAGTACCTTTTCCTTAATGCTCTTTTAATCAGAGACTTCATGACCACCGTTTGATCTATTCATCTTTGCATCCGATGGTTCCACTAAGTCACTAAGTATTCCATAGTACCTTTAAATTATTTGGAGACTACGCAACAACAAAAGACCTTATACTTAGTCTTCTAATCACCAAATGATCTTTTTCCTTTGGGAGACCACGCGACAAACCTCTTAATCCTTTCACCATTGGACACATGTCTCCTTCCATCACCTATCTCTGAATCGCTGAATAAAAAAAAAAATTTGACTCAGCATCCTAATCTAGCGACCACCTGACTGCCTTATATTCCGAACTACATGCCATTAGTTGCGAGGGCTTGGCATATTTCACTTAAGTATCATCTCTTTTGGAGACTATGCGACATGAACTTTATACTTATTATATAACTGCAAGCCAATTCAGAGACTAATTGACTGAAGCAATTGTCAAGTCTCATAAAAATTTACTAACTGCTAGAGCATTCACGCGACACCGTGACTCATCTGTGGGCCCTTTTGCTAATTGCTGACATGTTTCTTTATTTGGAGACTTCGCGACTGAAGGGGCTCTGCCAAGTCTCATAAAACAAAAGGAATATTCTATTTTTTTGAGAGACATTCTGACACAAGTCAATCGCCAAGTCTCGTAATAAAAAGGAATATGCTATTAGGATCACACCACTAGGCGACTATGGTAAAAAACACATGATTTAAGTTGCTTGAAAAAGGTAACGCCAAAATAGAAACATGATGAACATTTTAGGGTTTTTCTCATTTTGGCGTAGAGCAGGACCTAGGGTTTTGAGGTTTTACATTTTCATATTGATTTTGACCTAAAGACCCTAAAAATTCAAAAGGGATATTTCAGGGACAAGAGACTTTTGACCTTAGGAAAGAAAAGGGCATGAGGATGAAAAAAATTTAGGACAATGAACCAGAACTAGGAATACAACCAACAGGAGGAGAGAGAAAGCTACCATGGCTCGAACCAGTGAGATGCGGAGTTCAAACTATGGTGACTCCATCTCAATGAGCTTGGTCTGGTGAGTGAAAAAAAATGACAGAGCATGAGGAAATCATCAACTCAGAAGGATATATAGGATATATACATAAAAACATAGAGGGTCAAGAGCTGAAACATATATACATTAAGATACATAGTATTTACAAGCCTTTTATAGATTTAAACAACATTTACATATATACACGAAAAAAACTAAGGTCATGTAAACTACAAATGCTAGCTTACAACTGCACAGAGGGTGGACAACCCTCTGGTAGAGCCAACCCACCAACATGAGGCAAAAATAGAAGAGAAACATGGAAAATGGAAACCAGAGAAAATGAGATGAAAATTGAAACTAGAAAGAGAGAAAAAGTAGAAACCAGAGAACCTATCTAGAAGCATGGAGGCAAGCGAGGAGAGAAGAGCACTAGGAGTGCTCTACAGAAAGCTAACCTTAAGGATTATCATGAACAATCACCACAAACCCACTGGTAATCAGCCACTAAGCACGGAGTAATTCACAGCTTAAAATTGCCTTAATTTGCCTTGAATCGCTCTGAATGCACAAGTGTTTTTAACCGCGCTAACTGTAACAGTGGCATGTAATTTCTATTTATACCCAAGGTAAAATAAATTTACCCTCTCCTCCACAAACTCCAGAATAGGAAAACCTCTAGACTCTGGGCCTGGGGATTCCATGCAACAATATCTTCTCACGAGGAGAAGACATTGTAACGGAGAATCCTGGAGTCCAGAATCTAGCTCAGGAAAGGAAAAAAAACTCTGGGACCGGGTCCCGGAGACACGAAAGACAAAAACAAAAATAAAATTAACCTTACAAGAGGGAAAGCCCTAGAGGGGAAAACAAAGAAAATGAAAGAAGATAAGGGAAGAGCCAAAAGAGAAAGAGGGGACCCAACATTTTTCACACAAAATGTAGGGATGGGTATGCAGGGCATAACAGGAGGTTGTGCAGAGAGGAGGGAGGTGTCGGTGGTGGTGCAGGCTATGGGGAGGGAAGTGGAGGAGTTGTGGTGTAGAGTATGGGTGTGCTAAAGAATTTAGTCTGACATGCACGGGGTCTTAAAATATGGCTTGGTTTTTATTCAAAACAAAAAGGTAATGAACCAAAATGAAGTACTTGGGCTGCTAAAGCTTGGGCTTAGTGCTAGGTTCTTGGGCCCGATGCAGATTTGGTAATGCATGCTAAGATAATAGCAGAGGTGTTTTGAGTTAGATCCAAAAAAAAGTTTTCTAAAAAATGTTTTTTCCTAGATATGTGTGCATGCGCCGATCTGCATGCAAAAGGTCGTACGTCTTTCTCAGGCAAATGTTTTTTGCCACAAATTCAAATTTTGGTAGAGATAGGCAAGTTTATAGTCATTTAAAATTGAAATGACTATCTGGACATGATGGTGGAGTCAGATTTTGCTCAAAGTGAATATGGTAAGGATTTGGCTCAAAAGGAAGTTTAATCCCCATGGTGGTTGCCAGAAATGTATGCGTGAAAATAGGTCTTCATTCTTGCAGTTACAAACACACACACTTCAATGATCCATTAAGTGGTTAGCGGTTTAGAAAATAACAAAATCAGAATATTAAAAACATCCTAAGCTAACCGACATCAGTTCATTGCCTTCTAGTAGGCACAAGTATAGACTTTTCTCTCAGGTCATCACAAATTTTAGTGACTACACTATTCTGAATGAAGGATTTGAAATCTATAGATAAATGATCTAAATGATATGCAGATGCAGTTTGTGGTAAATCCAAGCTAATTAGAGATTCATTTTAAAGAACCAAATAAAATGTGTAAGATTCATTTTAAACCCAAAATCAAGTGTGCTCTAAATTATGAGTTTGCATTCTTTAACAAAATTAAACTACCAATTAATAAATCTAAACAAGTTGAAAGCTAAGAATGCAAGAAAGATAGAATAAAAATTGCATAATAATGATAGAAAAATTTAGGATCCTTATGAAGTAAAATAGCTTCTCTTTTATAGAAAATCTCTATTGAATCCATGCTTGAGATTAGAGGAAATGAGTGGCTCTGATTTGATTTGAGAAAGAACAATCCATGTGCAAGCAATTTTATTGGTCGAAAGATCCAGTTGACTAAGCTGTTTGATCAGTATTTTTGGAAACTTCCAAATTGATTTTCAGTTAACAACTTTGTTTCCAAAATGATAAATAGTGGAGAATAAGTTAACTGAGTGGAACTGGATTGTTTCCAATTCGATAATCAGTTAACTAGAATTGATGATGCCATATGCATTTTTAAATATTTAAATGATTTTGAATGCATATTTTTTATTAATTAATTTAATTCATTTTTTGATTTAATTGATAAATTTTTAATTTGATTTAATTAATACATCATAAATACCAATTAAATAATTAACAAAAGGTTTATTTTCCAATGTATTATGATTTCAAAAATTAATTAATTAGTCAAGTAAGATGATCGATTAGGACCTAGGGTTCAGGTCAGATCAGTTCAAATTCGATAGATTGAAGAATTGCCTATTTGATTTAGGACTTAGGGTTTATTAAGATTAGGGTTTCTTGATTAATTTTTGTGATTGGGGGTCTAGGGTTTAGATGACCATTTTTATGTGATTACACACTCCATTTCACATTTCTAATAGATGGAAATAAGTTCTCAAAGTAAAAGTATATGCATACCAGTAGTGAACCAAACTTTAATGTATTTGTCTTGGATTTCCTTATAGTGTTCATGTTGTCTTCAAGTTGTTTCAATAGTATCTCTTATAGATCAATCTAAATGTATTTCTTTACAATCTTGTAAGCCAAATCAATAGGTCCACAAGGTAAATTGTCCACTCAGGATGATTGGAATAATCGGTAGGATAAGATGTCTATACAAACTTCAACTCGAGGTCTTCAATGGTAGAAATCTCCATATCTCTCCCATCCCATTTGGCCTTTTTTATCTTACTCAAATTGATCTTCTCAATGTGTATGATAGATTTAGGCTTGTCTCCACTTTGGTAAGTAGTTACAATATGTAACACATCCTTTGTGACCTTCACAAGTTGATCTAGCTACATACATTAGTCGTGTACTCAGTTAAGTACCATCCTTATCCACCCAATCTTGAATACCTTCAGGATATGCAGGGCATGTGTCAAACCTTTTGACTCCAAATGAACATGATCGCTCTTTATTTTTTTGTCTGCACATAACTTGTGGTAAGATGAATCAATCTCTGCTTTACAAATATCCTCAACCTTACAATAGGTGAAAGTTCACATGTCTTTTATCAATAGAACTCTATCTGGAATGGATGAAAGTGCTCCCATCATGTCTAGTTTAGTTTCCTTTGTAGGAGCTAGCTTGTATTTAGAATTCAATGAGTCAACATTCTCGACCATAACTGGGTTTTGAGCTTTCTAGGCCATATCTTCTTCTTAAGTACAAAAAATTTTGAATTAGGGTTTAGCATCTATGACTTGATTGCACTAAAACAACTAGGGTAAAAAAAAAAATACCTTGAATAGATTCAAAGATGCTCAAAGTGGCATAGGATTACCTTTGCAATCGCTCAAATATGCTTGAGGACCCAGTTCTCCAACTCTGTTCACACTTATCTAGAAAACATTAAGTAACAATGATAGACGATGCAGTCTATAGATGGATTTTTCTAGGTTTAGGGTTTCCAATGGTCTTAAAGTAGAAATTAATGCTTCACCAACTTACTTTACTAAATACCTAAATTTATTTTCCTTTTACCAAATAAATATGAAATATAAACTCAACAACATGTATCCAAATGCATATAAGTATGCTCATATGGATCTCTGCACATATACTAGGAACCATCTTAAGATTTGAATTTTAACTTGCAGTTCCTACTCATACCTCTTACCTAATTAGGTAGATTCCCTTGCACCTAATTTGGAGGAAGAGGTTCCTTCAACAGTTCCAAATGATGTTCCATCATCCATGGTATTTGGTCTCCATGTCTTATTTATCTAATCTCTCATTTCTTTTACATTCACTTAGGTTTCTTAGATGTTTCTTCCTTGGTAGGAGCTTTGCCTCGGTACCTACAGTCTTTGGCAAGGTGACCTAGCTTATGATAATGGAAGCATGCCATGCCAGGGTTTCTCTAAGATCTTCTATTGTTTTTTCCATTTAGCAACATGCAATTTGTAGCAATTTTCCCATATCTTCCATAGACTAAACAAGATATCATTATGTTATAGTCCCATGATATGGATGTACCCTATTGGTTTCTTTGCATATTCTATCATTTCGGTACCCATTTGTCATTTCTCTTTTGTGATCTACATTCTTGAGATTTGTGACCATACTTGTTGAAATTATTGTATTAGCCATCAAAATTTGGCTTTCTTTTGTTGTTCTTAGTCTTTGATCTGCATTCATCTGCTTGGTGCCCATACTTGTTATAGTTATAGCAATGTCCATCAAACATGGGTGAAATCAATGACTTAGCTCTTTTTCTTTTGCATACATATGAAATATGTCTAGGTTTCCCACAGTAATGACAACTAGGCTTGTTTAAATTTGGTGGGGTATAATTTTTGTGACTATCAGCTTGATTAGAGGACTCTCCTTTCTCAATAGTGCTCATACTATTGAATACTAGTCCAGTCTTTTTTATCATTTTTCTTTGACCTTTCAGCTATTCATCGAATGATCTTAATATTTATTCATTTATCTTTAGTATCTCATTTTCTTCTCTTTCATATTTCAACTCTTTGGTCAATCTATCAGCTTCACACTTTAGTGCTTGATTGCTTGATTCTGAAATTGTTTTATGGCTAAATCTATATTAGCACTCAATAGTTGATCGGTCATATTATAGTTTACTTGCATCGTCCTCATGCTCTCACTATCTTTCTCGACTATTCTTGTTTCAAACTATCTTTTTTCTACTTTAGCTATTCTTAGTGCATTTTTAAATGCTCCCTTAGAGTCAAGTATCTCACTCATTCTCAATGCTTGTGTTTCTTGATCTATCTTTGCCAAGTTCTATTTCTCAATGAGTTTCTTATTCTTTTCCATGAGTTCTACAATGGAAAAATTAGCTTCACCATTCAGACTACCTTCAGATGTTTTTTCAATAGTATCAACATGATCTTGTGTGGATATTAGTTCACTGCATAACTTCTTCCTTACTTTCAAGGAATTTTCTAACTTGTTTTTCAGATCTTCAGTCACTTCTTGTGCACTCTCCAACTCAAAATCAAGACTATCAATCTTCTTAGATTTCTTGTAACTTTCCATGGTCATGATATTTACTCTTAGGTGATTTAACCTTTATCTCAAGACACTATCTCCGATATCAATTGTTGGATTAATCTTATGGAAAGGTAAGTGTTGAGAGGGGAGGGGTGAATTAGTACTTGAAATTTTTTAACTACTATACATTCTTTTTCACCAAACTAAATATCATTCATAGAAACATTGAAAAGCATAAAACATAAATTAGAAAACCATGACACATAACACCATGATTTTTGGTCACGTAGAAATCCTTAGATAGACAAAAAAATTGTGGTGGGGATGACACCTACAATCCTTCACTTCTGTAGAATAAAGGTTTCTCGGTTAGAGATACAATGTTGGATACTTTTGGTAGCTTACCTTGTTAGGAGTATTATACTTGGTCAAGATTACAAAAGACTTATTCAATATACCTGGTTAAAGGATTTTACAATCTCTCATCTAAGAGATGTACTCGGTTAGAGGATTTACAAAATAAGAATTGTTATGTCTTACCCACTAGATGAGATTTATAATCTCCTAACTATTACAAAAAATATCACAAAAATGTCTGCAAGTATGCATCAACCATAATGTTGTTCAGACTCTTTATGCTCTACAAATGCATTACCTCTTTCTGCACTTGGTAAATTATCTATTCTCCACCCTATATCTTCTTCATTCTATATTTATCTTTGTCATTGTAATTGCTTCTCTCTCTCTCTCTCTATGTAATATCTCTCCTCTCTCTATGTAATACTCAACATCCCACTATCATATTTATGTTTTTTTTTTCATTTTATATGATCTTAAGGTGGTTAACCTAATTATATCCTTCTCCTTATGTGGTTGAGGTGAGGTGGTGAAAGGTTGGTTTCATTCCCAATCCATTTATTATTCTTGAATATCATTGGTTGAATTTCCTCATGATAATGTGCAATCGTATTAGTGCAATCCCAATGTTCTACCTAACTTCTATCTTGAATACTATGAAAGTTTTCTCCCTCAGCATCCAGGTTCAGTGTATTCAAATTTGAATTGTTATGTCAACTCTGGTGTGTTTGGTAATGTTCTTTGATCTTGCTTGGCAACTAACTCTTCTCAGTGACTTATTTTGGTATGTGTCTCGGTGAATAACTCTATTTAATAACTATTCTCTTCTTAACTTGGTAACTTGCTACTATTTGGTGTCATTGATATTCTACTTTACCAATTGTGTGCCTTAGTGTATTCTCCTTCTTTACCGATTATCTTTATTGACTATTATGAATTTGACAAAACTAATAAAAAAAAAATATCTCATAGGATTATCAATTGGAAGCTGTTGAAATTACCTAGAGGAGAGGTCAAAATATTGAATAAGTGATGCTGAAGAAGAAATTGAAGAAAATATTGAAGGAAAATCCCGAGAACAACTTGCAATGGATCAAGGAGAAGAAACATTTATTAGGGCTCTTACTAGGGTTAAGGACAGACCGCATTTTAATCCACAAAATTATGATGGTCAATTGGATGAAGATGAGTTGTTGGATTGGATCTCATCTATGAACAATTACTTTAATTTTGAAGGTAGTGATGAAGAAAATAAGGTAAAGTATGCTTGTACTAAGTTAAGAGGTCATGCTTCACTTTCCTGGGATAATTTTTAGAATGATAGGAGGAGTAGAAGTAAAGAGAAGATCAAATCTCAGGATAGCATGGTGAACAAGATGAAAGAAAATTTATTACCATCTGATTATTAGGTCTTCTTGATCAAAATATTGCAAAATTTAAGACAAAAGGATATGAATGGGAAATAGTCTACTAAGGAGTTCTACAAGTTGGATATCAGATTTTCCTTTAAAGGGGATAAAGTAGAGAGAGTTGCAAGATACCTGAATGGTTTGAGGATGTCAATACAAGAGGATCTTTGTATGATCAATATTAGGAATGTGGAAGATGCTTACTAGTATGTCCTAAAGGCTGAAGACAAGCTAAATAGAAGATAAGAAAAATGGAAAAGAGGCAGAGGTGGAAGATTCTAGAGAGGTCGAGGTGGTAGAATAGTTTTTGACTCTAACCAAGGGAAGACAAAGGAGAAGAATCCTAAAATTAATTCTTAAAGAGGTTTTTATAGGAATGAGGGCTACCAAAGAGATGATTAAAGAGTGTTTAAGGGAATTTTTTTAAAGTGTGGTGGAGAAAGTCATAGGGCCTTTGAGTGAAAACAAGGTGGATCTGAAAGAAGAATAGAAAGCAGTAGAAGGAAAAATCTTGTGGAAGAAAAGGGATCTTCTAAACTGGTTAACAATAATTAGGTTGAAAAGGGAGAGACATTGATCATGAGGAGAACATTGTACCATGATGAAAACATAGAGAACTCTTGGCAAAGAATGAATCTGTTTTGAACTAGATGTCTTGTTAGTAGTAAGTTATGTAAATTTGTTATTGATGGTGGTAGTTATAAGAATTTGGAATTTGAGTAAATGGTAGACAAGTTTCAGCTAGATATATTAAAAGATTCTAAACCCTATGAGATTGAATGTATAAAATATGGTCGCAAGGTGTTAGTGACTCAACAATGTTGGGTTAAGTTGAAAAGAGGGAAACATCATAATGAAGTCTTGTGTGATATAATGCCTATGGATGCATGCCAATTTTTTTGGGTAGACCTTGGTAGTGTGATATGCAAGCTATACATCATGGGAGAATAAATATTTATACTTTTGTGGCAAATGATATTTCAAGTAGACTATGGTGCTAGTGGAAGTGAAATCAGAGAAGCATTGAGCCTAGAAGGTAGACCAGTTTCTTACTTTAGTGAAAAGTTGAATGATGCAAGGAGGAATTATTTTGTTTATGATCAATAATCTTATGATATTGTTCAAGATTTGAATAAGTGGAGACATTAATTATTGCCTAAGGAGTTTGTGTTGTATATTGATCATCAGGCTTTACAATATTTGTGTAGTCAGAGTAAGTTGAATTAGAGACATATGAGATGGGTTGAACTCTTACAGAGTTACTCATTTGTGTTGAAGCATAGGAGTGGTAATTATAATAAAGTTGCTAATGCATTGAGTAGAATGAGTAGTCTTATGATAGAGAAGAAGGTGACAATGCATGGATTTGATGAATTGAAAACTTTATATAAGGATGATCTTGATTTTGTTGAACCTTGGAAATCTTGTAAGGAACCTTTGGTTATCGATAGGAGTTATTTGTTGGATTATTTCCTACAAGATAAATTGTTGTTAAAAGGATTTCAATTGTGTATACCAAGAAGATTTATGATGGAAATTCTGATTAAGAAGAAACATTATGGAGGATTAGCTGGACACTTTGGGATTGATAAGATAGTGGTAGTTATCAAGGACCAGTATTATTGAATACTAATTCATAAGGATGTTAGGATTTTCATTTAGAAGTGTAGGATTTGTAAAGATGCTAAAGGTAATAGTCAGAATACTAGATTGTGTACACCATTACTTGTACCAGAGAATCCTTGGGAGGAGATTAGCATGGATTTTGTTCTTGGTTTTCCAAAGACTCAAAGAGGTAATGATTTAGTATTTATGGTTGTTGATAGGTTTTCAAGGATGGTTCATTTCATTCCTTGTAAGAAGACATTAGATGCATTACATATAGATGATTTTTTTCAAGGACATTTTCAGATTGCATGGGTTTCCTAAGAGCGTTCTTTCAGATAGAGATACTAAGTTTCTTGGATATTTTTGGAGGACACTTTGGAGGAAGCTTAACATAGAATTGAAGTTTAGTTATAAATTTTACCCATAGAATAATGGACAGACTGATGTTGTTGATAGGAGTCTGGGTAATGTATTGAGATGCTTGGTTGGTGAGAAGGTAGGTAATTGGGATTTGGTTTTGGCACAAGAAGAGTTTTCTTATAATAATTCAGTGAATAGGAGTACTGGGAGAACACATTTTGAGATTGTTTATGGTTTACATCCTCAAGGAGTAACAAAACTAAGGGATATCAGTGTTGAAGAAAACAAGAGTGTTGAATAAAAGTAGTTTATTGATCATATGAAGGATTTGCATGATAGTGTTAAGAAACATTTGGAAGGCATGATTGATAAGTATAAGGAGAGAGCTGATAGAAAGAGGAAACATAAGGAATTTGAATTTGGTGATGAAGTGATAGTTTTCTCAAGAAAATGTAGATTTCTAGTTGGTACCTATAGTAAGTTGAAGATGAATAAGTTTGGACCTTGAAGGATTCTGAGAAAGTTTGACTCGGGGTATTCTTATGAAGTTGAGTTACCAGAGGACATGGACATATAAAGTATATTCATAATAGATGACTTGTATGAATATCATTAATAAGATAGTAGTGAAGGAGATGGATCATAGAGTGAATTACAATATCCTAAGAAGCAAAAGGAGGAGGTTGAACATATCTTGGATACCAGAATCGATCAAAGCACTAAAGGAAAGGAGTATGTAGAATATCTTGTTAAGTGGAAGAACAGACCGATTGAGGTTTCTTCATGGATTTATCAGCTAGAGTTAAACCGATTGGGTTTTCTTTCATCATAGAAAAGTGAGAGACTCACTTTTAAGATAACCACAAGTTTCTAATGTAGGAGCATCTTGAGTTTCATTTCAATCTTGCATCAACCCCAAAAAATTGAGTTTTTATGTTCCTAGTTACCGGTTGCAGTGTTTCCTATCGCGGTCCATTTTTAGGTGATCCTTGGCAGTTGCGGTCATAGGTTCATGTTCTTGAGATCATTAGGAAAATTTTTGTATGATCATAACTCAATTGGAGTATTGCACCTAAAGTTATGTTGGATCCTTTGGTTCTGTTTAGAATGTGTTCTTCATGTTCATGCACTAGTCTAGTGTTTGGATCATTGGTTGGATTTCCTTGATTGACAGTGCTGATGGCTCATTTTCCTATGTGACTATATGTTTGGCCAACTTGTTTTTATGATTACTCCTAGTGATTTTATTTTTTATGTGTATATAAATTTTATACCTTCATGAGATTAGTATCATATCAATCAACTCAACAAAGA
This sequence comes from Thuja plicata, assembly GCA_018584345.1. Lineage (NCBI taxonomy): Eukaryota > Viridiplantae > Streptophyta > Pinopsida > Cupressales > Cupressaceae > Thuja > Thuja plicata. The sequence continues at coordinate 444,995 of MU228125.1, read as the reverse complement.
TTTAACAAAGATTAGCTACTTTGAATTGAAATCAACAATTGAGCATCTCATGGCTCTCTAATTAGGAAAGAAAACAACATGCTCTCAGCTCAAGAATCCATAATGACAATCCTAAAATGAGAATTGAAGCTATTTTATCAACATAATGCCTATTTAGCTCAAATTACTCACTACAATGATAATCCTAACATGTAATTTCTATGAACTCAAATGCTATTTGCCTATAGTGATGATTCTTTGCTTCATGAGTGTGTTATATTCTAAATGCATAAAAAATAACTTATATTTAAAGGATTTTCAAAGGGTGGGGGGTAGAGTTGATTAAACCATGATTAGGTTTAGGTTGAGTCAATTGTCTCAAAGGTTAAGACAATTTAAATGGTGGTTTCAAATGAGGTTACCAAATGAGTGGTCAAGATGTAAATCCAAGATGTGTTATGGAGGATTAATTTGGCTTGATCCATGTGAGCTCCCGTTCTCAATTCCCATTGGTTATATTGATTTTCCCATGTGATGGGTGAGAGATTTTAGGAATTAATAAAATAATTTAATTGAATTTATTTTAGCCACGTGCACCCTTGAAAGGGTTGAAATTAATTTGATTTTAACTATGCAATTAATTGATTAATCTCAATTGCACAATTATTTGATTTAATTAATCCAAAGGCTTTTAATAATTCAATTAATTGATAATTTTAATTTATTTTCTCACTTTATGCCTGATTGATTTACCTTGACCAAAACTAGATGTCTACAAATGCCCCTCTTTAAACTAATGTGTGAAGTGCATTGATTCAAAGAAATGTCCGATGATTGATTAACCTGATTTGAAATGATGATGCCTGATCTAATTGATGCTGGATGAAAAAAATGATGTGAACCACTGATTTGAAAAATGTCCCACTAATAATGATTGAAAATTTTGATACCCCAGATGTAGTTTGATTGATGCACATTTGATTGATAGGTTGTTGCCCTTGATGATGAGAAAAAAAACTATGATATGAATCCTAATGTCAATCCTCAATACACATATGATGCTCCCTCAGGAAACAAATCAAAATGATGTGGGATAATGATGACTGAGATTGAGAAAGTTTTGATGAGGTTCCTGATAAAATTGATTGAAAAAGATATATGCCCTGGTGAATAAAAAAACCAACTTAATTAGGTCAAAGGTAAAAAAAAACCCTTTCAAAAGGTCAAAAGGTATAAATTGGGGTGAAAAGGGTCATTTTAACATTTCATTTTCACTTTTTACCTCCACTTTGCTCTAAGTGAAAAGTGAGTTGATAGCGATGGTTATCCCAATTCAGGAGCACAGATTCAAGCACGAGCATTGATTTTACTAACCAACCGAGTATGGACCTCGGGTGAGTTCTATTTACCTCTTTAGTTAAAGCAATTTTGAATTTGTACTACTAGATTTAACTTTTACATGTAATTAGGGTAGAAAATTAAATTTTTGTTAAAGTAGCGCATACAATAGGGTAAAATATCACGTAAACTAGGAAGTAGCACATCTGTAGGTTAAAGTAGCATGTAGGGTTATGCAATGTAGCACATTGGAGCACATAGTTTTAATGTGTATCATAGATCAAATAGCGTGTGAGAAACCTTAATACCAAAACCCAATTGAAGTAACACATAACAGAGGTTAAGTTACACATTGTATGCCAACTGATGTGTATAAGTCCAAGTTGCACGTGTAATCCATAAAAGAGAATGTAGCAAGATTAAACTAGTGTGTAGGTGATTCAGTGTGTACACCATGATGAAATGATGTGTACACCTAGATTTGAAAATGAACACTGATTTTTTATCATCTCTGATTTAATAAAGATAACTGATTGATTGCACAATTGATTAGGCCCAAGGCTGTGATGAAAACAAATGTGTTTGATGTTAATACAACCATTTAGATGAATTTTTTATAGTGTCAATCTGAATAGGTAAGATACATTGATGTTTTCTCCATCCTCATGATATAGAGTCATGTAGAAAATAGATGTGCTCGAGAAGAGTGATAGATTGATAGAAATTTGATTAACTTAGGATGATCCAAATAAAATGATGATACTAATATGATTCCATCTGATTGCAGGTGTGATTCTAGAATTTATATATCCAGGGATTACCACCTTGGCCATTAGACATGATCGATCAATTGATAGCATAAGAGAGACCCGTGATTGGTCTCTATGGGTTGTCTTTCCTTCTAGAGATGCCACAGTTCTAGATAAACATTGGTCTTCCCATAGATATGGTAGAGAAATGGAACTCTGACCATAATAAATTTCATTTTCCACTTGGAGAGATGACAATCACACCTAAGGATGTGTATTGGATTTTTAAGATATTGACTCAAGGAGAGTGAGTCTATTATAATCAGTTCTATAACAGAGAGGCTTGCAGGAGAGTGTTTGTAGATCCTATAATTGGTGATGATAGCATTCCTTGGGCATAGTTTATTTCATTTTACATAGCTTCCACTAGTACTTGGGTCACTAATAAGGAGATTCCCACTACCTGATTGACGAGGACACAGTTTCACTATTGTATGGGGTCACATCCTAGAGGATATGATCGCAGACCCATAGTGATTTGATTGGGGATCCTGTGTTCTAGCACAATTATACTATGAGCTAGATGATGTGGTATACATACATGGTGTGACTCTTTTTGTAGGGGAAGTCTTATCCAGCTCTGGACATGGGAGCACATTCCTGTTACGAGACTGACTTCTAGGAGAGCATGTGATCCACACTGGCCATACATATTTTTATACGATGGAGTGATTTTCCAGCCTCATTTGGGTAAGTTAGATTTTTTTAAACACATGCTTGATGATATATATCATGTGGTATGGCATCTGTATCTTAGTTTTGAGTACTCACAAGAGGATGATGTAGAGCTTCCCTACATGTTTTCTCCTCATTGGATGATTGGTTGATCTCCATTGATCATTGAGAGATTTTTCTTCTACTGAGTACTCAGACAGTTTGGCAAGACATAGGAAATCCCACAGGACTTAGCATTATATGCACAAGTACAGGATGAGAGATCGATATGGGGTCCACATATTGAATTTGAGTATGCTTGTGATGAGATATACAGGAAAGGATACATGGTTTTGTATGTGCGAGAGCATGTAGACAATGCAGGTATGCTAGCTAATTATACATAGTGGTTCACACAACATAGATTCCCACAGTTCACAATTCCTAGTGAGCCCATTCCTGATATCAATGATCCTTCTAATGATGATGGTTCCAAAGGCGAGGGGAGATGTGGTCACGGATAGAGAGCTTAGCGATTTCCTCAAAGGGGTGGTGATGGAAGAGTCTGGGTGAGAGGTGGCAGGGTGAGAGCGAGAGGTGGAGGATTTGGTGTCAGATATGCTCAACATATTACTCCAATAGTGTGGGGCCAATGTTGACAGAGAGTAGCCAGACATGCTCAGTTAACATAGGCTAGAAAAAGACAACAAGCTCCACTAATTTTGGTGATTCTAGTAGTACCACAAGTACATGTTTCCTCACAGGTTCCAGGTGCTCCATAGGTTCCATTAGAACCTCTGAGATCATAAGAGATTTATGTACTCAAGAAGGATGTATAGGGACTAAAGATAGGATTGGAAGCAGTACATAGTTGCATCGATCAGGTTGATAGCATGATGCAACAGTTTATGACTATGATGGCACAAAGACCTAGTGTTGCGGGCATGAGTCAGATTCCTTCTACTACTCTAGGTAGTTCAAAAAATAGTGGTACAAATTAGAAAGGTGGTCTTGATGGCATATATGGTATAGATGGGATAGGTGATGCAGGTGGTGCCCCTGGTTGAGTTATGTGCCTCTTGATATATTGATGTACCATATGTATTTTGATCATGACTATGATGTACCTCTTTGATGATGATACTGTTTCTGATTTACACATGATAACATTTGATTCTCCTGGTTTCTGATAAGATTTGCACTTGATTTCCATGATTATCTGATGCTATGCGAGACTTTATTTTGATGATATTCTTTTCTATATGATGTTATGATGCATTTACTTTGTATGCTATGAATGCAATGCCTTATATATGACATAGTTAGATGAATGAGAAATATGTGCAAGTTTTACTTTTAAATTCTTTTAATTTATGATGTATGAAATTCTAAATGGTAATGTAATTCAATGGAATTAAATTAATGCATGTTATTTTTGTATTTTGATAATGCAATATATAAATGAGATGCACCTAAAATGAATGATGAAATGCATATAATGATTTTGGATAGTGATTAATGTTTAATTATCTATATCTTGTAAATAATAATGTTTAATGATTAGTGAAATGCAAAGATAAATGCACAAGAAATTCCCCTATAAATGATTAGAGAAAAAAATTTGATCATGTGCACCCTCCTTTGATGATGTTGCTACCACTTTAGCTTAGGAAAATCCTTTTATGCAATTTAACCTAGAATGCCAAGGCAACTAACTGTCATTTTGTTTGCAAATAAATGCAAATTGATATATTTTCATCATCAAATATTTTGAACTAGGAGCATGTACAACCATAACTAGGTTGATAACCACACAATGATGATATGAATACTTCTTTCATCAGATTTCAAACAATCAAAACCAGTACAACCCTCACTAGTTTGAACAATCCAACTATGAGAGTCTGAATACGGGCTTTATCAGATTCAATGTTACAAGCGGATGTTGGTATTAAGATATAGAAGATATAAATATCCAAGGTATCCATTTTCATAAACAAACAAAAATTGAATCTCCTCCATATGAAAATGTCCTTGATGATTCTTTGATGATCATGTCGTTAGACAAGTTTACATATTTTGATGAATCAACCTTTAGACAGTCACACAACAAGCAATAAAATATGTCATGCTTTGATCATCACCAATCTAGTCAAAACATCATCAATTGGCTAAAAAGACATGGCTCAATCAAACAAAGCTCATCAAAACTATTAGTGCTTGTATTGCTGTGATTTTTCCAATATAATTCCTTCCATTCTGATCTTGTGATTATTTTGTAAAATTTTAATCCTGATGTATCATTAGAAAACAGAAGCACTTCCATTTAGGACTGGTTTAGCCCTCTAAGTAAGTGGTTTGGGGTCATGTCAAATGCCTTTAATGGGTATTTGACTTGGATCTAGTTTTTCCCATGTTCTACCCTATTTTTCACTTCTCTCCTACCTATTCCTGGTAACTTGCCTTGAGATCTTGAGGTTCTTGACCTCAGGGTCAAGTTTGACCTTTTGGGTCAAGGTCCACCTTGACCCTGACCTAGGTCAAGGTCGACCTCAACCCTAACCTAGGTTAGGGTGGACCTTGACCCTGAACTAAGGGTCCAAATTTCAAATTCCAAAGATCTCCAGATATCGAGGTTTGGAAAGAATTATTTCCTACTTCTGGGTCGGCTGTTTCAGACTCCAAAGTAATGAATATTAGAAAGATATTTAATATAGGTCCAATTCTAGGGGTATAGGCCTAATTGGAACTTAATTTGCCTATGTCATCCTCTAGAAGTTTGTGCCCTAGACTTGTATATAAGGAAGCCTTCCTCCTCTCATTTTCTAAGACTTAAGCACACAAGACTAAGACGGACGGAACATCCACAACGTGAACATCTATGCATAATCTATTGAATTGATCATCTACTTTCAAGCCTTCAAATTATTCAAGCATTCAATCCATCAAGGAGATCCATTGGTAGCCATTGAAGGATTCAAGCTCTATGGAGCCCTCTTATTGAAGATTTCTCCATCCATATCCATTCAAGTTTCTTCCTATTCCAAGATCCATTAAAAATTGGTGTTGAAGATCTAAAGGAAATTGATTTGAGACATCCGACATCCTACATTCTAGTTCCATTTGGAGAATCCATACTTGTGGATCCAAGGATTCGAATCCTCCACAAGGGTTTCAACATAAGCAAGGTGAGTTATTCTATTTACTTTGTTTATTACTGCAATTTCAATTCTATTATAAGGTTAATTCCGAAACCGAGGTTTGACCAAGGAACCCCCCCCCCCCAAAAAAAAAAAAAATCATTTTTCTTGTAGGAATAGGTACAGAACAGAAAATCACAGAGCAGATTCAGATACCCTTTTCGGTAAACTTTCAGGATCCGCGAACAAAATTTCCATCGGAGCAATACAGGTCAAGGTCAACAAAAAGGGGTCAAGGTCAAACTACATTTTGGTCAAGGTCAACCTGGAGAAGAAAAGAAAAATATTTCTGGGTTTTCTCTATCTCTGTGTTTTTGTTCCATATCCAATTGTAGAATTTCTAGAAACTCCGTACAGACATCAGAATTTTTTTTTTTCCAAATTTGTTATACTTTGAGGTTAGTATTTCTCTTCAATTCATTTCAATTAAGGTTTTAATAATTTTAGATCTATTACACACTCTCCTTCTCTCCCTCCTCCTTAACCAAGAATGTAAGGTTTTCGTCTTTCTTCTTATTTCCAATCAATGTATTCATTTGTGCATTAACCATCTTCTTGTGGTTAATCAATTTGGATCTTTCCTCTCTAAATTTGGGGCTAGGAGGAGAATCTTACCTTCCATAAACCTTCCAAAATATAAGTTCATTCGTCTTACAATACACATTTTTATCCTCTACACATAAAATATATCTTACATTTTTTTATTCTTTACACCTGATAATAAGGTCTCCAAGGATCAAGGATCAAGTTTTTGAGATCGAATGTTGAAAAATGATGTAAATAAAAGGTTCAAAGTCTATCTAAGGAATTTTAAATGTGTAGGTTGTGAATCAAAGTTTTCTAGAAATCCACTGGTCTGAAAAAAAATGCCCCCTAAGTGAGTATGAACAAATGTGTAAACTTGGGAAAAATGAAATCCGATGATGAACTAGGCTTGATAGAATGAAAATCAGAGAATTTATTAGGATTATGCACAAATGACAAATGTAATGAAGATGTACAAATGAGATGGATAAATGCAAGATGTACAGAAGCAACTATCAAAAAGACCTAGTCAAAAAGACACATGTTTACCAGGTTTTCACCCTCTTGAATTTATTGCTCTTTGTCTCTTTTTTTTTTTTTTTCCTTTTGCCACCAAGGCGCCTATTGCTAGGTTTTCACCAAGGCACTTTTTATCTTTTTCAATTTTTTTGATTTTATCAAGGCACATTTTTACTAGGTTTTCACCAAGATAACAGTTTTTTTTTAGGATCCATATTTGAATGTTTTTACTTTCTTCATGCTCAATTTTCCACTTTTTCACTTTTTTTAAAACTATTTCCAATTGTTTTTGAATTTCTTCAGGATCTTTTTGCACCATTTTTGGATTATTTTAGGATCTCTTTTCACTATTTTTAAATTATTTCAGGATCTCTTTTCAATTATTTTTGGATTATATCAAGATCTCTTTTCAACTATACAAAGAATGATGATTTCTCTCATCTAATACTCTTTCAACCTATATGCTTTCATCTAATCAAGTATAAAACCTCTTTAAATGGATGCTATTGATAGGTTCTTATAACTCTTCTCCTTCACAATTAGCTAGTCTATATGTCCCCATGCCAAAAGAAGAAGTAATGATAAATGGGCCTAACCATTTTTCTTCCCATTTTCCTTTCTTTTCTCTTTCCACTTGATTCTTAGGGTTTTCTCACAACACTAAGTTCCCAACTTGAAATGTTCTGGTATTATCTTCTTGTTATATTTCCTTGACATCCTATTTTGGTACACTTTGAGATGTTCATATGCTTTGGTTTGATGTTCTTCTATCAACCCCAACTGTTGAAGTCTAGAAAACCTATAATCTTCATCTATTATCAACCCCTATAAAGAAACTCTCAAAGATGCAATCTCAACCTCTAAAGGAAATACAACTTTTGACCCATAAACAAATGAAAATTATGTGGCTCCTATTGGTGTCCTTATGTTGGTCCTATATGCCCGTAATGTTGGATTTAATTGAACATTCCAATTTCTTCCTGAATTATCAACTGTCTTTTTCAATATGGTGAGGATGTTTTTGTTTGTTTCCTTCACTTGACCACTCCCCTGGGGATAATAAATGGAAGAATAATGATGTATAATATGGAACTTGTCATAGAGATCGTCCACATCTTTGTTTTTAAAATGATTTCCATTATCCATGATTATAGCATGATGAATGCCATATCTACAAATGATGTAATTTAGGATAAACATAGAGATTTTCTCACATGTTGTAGTTGTCAAAGGCACAACTTCTACCCATTTAGTGAAATAATTAGTTGTCATTATGATGTATTTATGACCATTGAATGAAGATGAATAAATAATCCATATTAGATCAAACCTCCATCGATAAAAGGGCCAAGGTGTGGTCATTGGGTGTAAATATTGCACTGGAGTGAGACTCACAGATCCCCTCATGAACCTCTCATGAATATAATTTTTATTCCTCATCCTCTAGACACATAATAAGCATTTTTTCAAGAATTTTGTGATACAATGTGTCAGAGAGGATGGTATAACAGGAAGCTTGGTGAATAAAATGTCTCTTTTGATTACGGGTTTGGTCCAAAGGTAAAGTTTGGTCTTGTAGATAAGTGAGAATAGGTCCATACCAAGGTGATTCATGTCCAACTCAAAGGCATATTAATTGGGAATCAGGAAGGTCAAATATGAGTTTTACCAACTCTTCCACCAAAAATTCATCTCTAGGATTCTGTTTTGGAATTTGAAGAAGAGAGGCTAAGGTAGCCATGACATTTGCTTCTCTATTTCTGTCCCTTGGAATTTTATCATATGTTATCAAGGAAAAATAGATTTTCCAATCATATATCATTCTTTTATAGGGCATCAACTTGTCATCTTTTGTTTGGTACTCATCATTAATCTGATTTATGACTAGTTGAGAATCACCATACACTTGCAATTCGGTCACATTCCACTCTAAAGCCATCTTGATGCCTATGAATAGAGCTTCATATTCCATGATGTTGTGGGTACATGGAAAAATAAGTTTGTATTATTTTGGAATTGTGTAACCTTGAGGAGTAATTAAAATAATACCTATCCCCAATCCATGTTGGGTGTAGGATCCATCAAAATAAAGTTTCCATGTTTTGGCCTCCACATTGATTATCTCTGAATCTAGAAATTCCACTTGAATAAGATAATTATCTACTAAAGGAGACTCTTCCAATTGATCAGCTATCACTTGTCCCTTGATGGATTTTCTATCCATATATTCTATGTAAAATGCACTCAACACCATCACCCATTTGGCCAATCTTCCTGTAAAATCTATTTTCTTAAGTAGATACTTTAAAGGATCAATTTTAGCAATAAGCTTGACTTTGTGCACCAACATATAATGACGTAGCCTTTGAGAAGAAAAAACTACTACTAATCATGCTCTCTCAATGAAACTGTAGTTGAGTTCATACTTGACCAAAGTTCTATAAAGATAATAGATTGCCTTTTCTTTATCATCCCTGTCTTCTTGAGCTAACACCACCCCCAAAGAATGTTATGTTGCTGAGATGTATAATAGTAAGGGTTTATCCTTGATATGTGACATCAAAATAGGAGGTCATCAAATATTTCTTCAATAATGCAAAATCTTCTTCACATTGTTCATCCCACTTGAAAATTGTATCCTTATGTAAAAGTCTAGTGAAAGAATGACACTTTTCCTCCAATTGGGATATAAATATTATTATGGATTGTAACCTTCCTTGCAATGATATCATTTGTATTATGTTCTTAGGGGTCTCCATTTCCATGATAGCTTGGAATTTTTATGAATCTACCTCTATCCCCTTTGCTGAAACTATGTAAGCCAACAATTTTCTAGATTGAACACAAAATGCACACTTCTTAGGGTTTAACGTAACTTTGAATTGCTCCAATCTTATAAAAATATTCTATAGGATGTTTAAATGTTCTTTTCTTTCATTTTATTTATCTAATATATCATCCACATAATATTCAAGAAATGTATGCATCATATCATGAAAAATTATGGTCATTTCCCTTTGATAAGTAGCTTCAATATTTTTAAGGCCGAAAGGCATGACGTTCCAAAAAAATGTACCACATGGGTATGTGAAGACTATTTTATATTGATCCTCTAGTGCTATCTTAATTTGGTTATATCTACTAAATCCATCCATAAGAGAGAACATAGAGTGTCCTACTGTCAAATCCACTATAGCATTAATACTAGGTAATGAAAAATCATCCTTTGGGTATGCCAAGTTGAGATCTCGAAAATCCATGCATATTATTATTGATATATCATGTTTCAAAACTGACACAACATTGGATATCCATTCAGGATAATCTATATCCCTTATGAATCCCACTTTCAACAATTTTTCCAATTTTGCTTTTACTAGCAGGGTTATATGAGGATGCATTTTCCTTAACTTTTGTTTCACTAGCTTAACTCTTGGTCTTACATTGAGGTGATGTGTGATAAACCCTAGATATAACCCCCACATATCTGAATTAGACCATGCAAAGTTAACTTGTTTTTCCTTAAAGAATTTGATGAAGTATTTCCTTTCATCTAGAGTTAAGGAAACTACAGGGTGTTTATCTTGGATCTAAATCAAAACCAATATTAAACATATTTGTTGGTTCAATAAATATAGGAGATATTTCTTCATCATTCTCTAGTAAAGTATCCAATCTCTCTTCCTTAGGCACCACAGTTGGGTTTTCTCCTTTGGAAACATCATTTATTTTTACTATTTTTCGTGTCTAGTACTGCCACATTGTGGCTTTCACCACTAGAGCACTTCATTTTTATTTCTTTTCTTTATTTATTTATATTTTGGGTTGAGATATTGGATCATTTTTTCCCCTTCCATGCTTTGATTGAATTCATTGGTGAAAGAGGGTTCAACTATATTTAAGTATAAGGCCACTAAATTGTCGTTAGGAAATGAGAGTATGTAATTTGGCGCAGCTAGGTCCCAATCAATGAGGTTAGGATGGATAAGAGATAAAGAATCCTTAGGTAAATCTACATCCAATGGATTTAAGTACATGACTTCATTAGAAGGTTCATACATTGTATTGCTTAAATCAATGACATGGGCTTCCTCAAGGTGTTCCATAAAACTTGGATGAAAATTCTCCTCACTTGAGTCCTCTTGGATTTCTATGGGATAAAATTCATGTGCATTAAACCTAACATTTGAAATTTTTATCCATGAAGGAACCCATGGCTCACCCACCCAAGGATTTTAGTTGATGCTTGTCCTAAATCTAGTGTTGGAGAATTATGTGGCACTTGATTAGAGCTTAATTCTTGATCCACATTGGATTGTCTATTGATACTATATGTAAGAGCATAAGTATGAATGACATCCACCTCATTGTCATGACAAGAATCTTTAGATAAGGAACACCATTCATATTTACTAGAGTCATCTTCACTTTTGGTATCTACCATATGGACATGTTTATAGGAGTCTTCAATATTGTTTGAACCACTACCTTGATCTTGGTACCCTATTCCTAATTTCTTGTCCTTAGATCTCCAAGAAGGTTGTATAGGTTCTAGATACCCTTTGTTTCTAATTCCCAAGGGTCCTCTTCCCTTATACCCCATATTTTGCATGATGTGAAAACCCTTTCCATATTGATGTGTTTGTATACTCACATTTGGAACCCTTTCTAGATGGGAACTCAAAGCTTCCTCATGTTTGTACAACCACTTTAAAACTTCATTATCTTCTTCCTCTTTTGATGAGTTGTCACTTGCTCTTACAAAATAGGAATTATATTTTTTTATTTTCATGAGCATTAGTTGGCCTCCCATGTGATTTTGGAGAAGGAGGTAAGTCAAACAAGGACACTAAATATTCTCCCACACCCTTTTGATGGATTTTGCATTGTTTGTCAAATTTCTTCATCAATTTATCCATATTTTGATAATGTGTTTCCTGAACTTCCTCATGTTCCATCCTAGAGGGGTTCAAATCTCCCTCCTCTTGATTTGTAATAGTTAAATTACCATTTTTGTTACTTTTATCAACAAAAATAACTTTCTCCTTCCCTTAGTTGATGTAGATGTGTTATCTTTGTATTGATTTGAGTTAAGGGCCAAAGTGGAACTATGACCATCTTCTTTCTTTTCCTCTCTAGGAGCACTTGTGGTAGCCCCTTCACTATTATGTGGGATAAATGTCTCATTTATAGGTTTAACAATATTGCAATATTGGAAAGGGTTCACATCTCCACTTATAGTAATTTATCCTTCCATATATGGAAAATTGATACATTGATGGTATGTTGATGGTACCACTTGCATTTCATGTATCCATGGACTCCCTAGAAAGATTTTATAAGCTAGCTTCATATCAAGAACTTAACAAACAGTATCCTTTTTTATTGGTCCCACTTGAATAGGAAGCACCACCACTCCTTTAGAAGACCTTTCCTCATCATCATAGGCTTTAACAGTAATTTTGTTCTTTGGATCCATGACACCTTCAGAAAATCCTAGGGCTTTGACTAGACTCAATGTGTAAAATTTTAGAATAGCTCCTCCATCACTGAGGAATCTTTTGACATGATGCTTGTGAATCAAGACCTCTATATGAAGCAAAAGATTTTGAGGATGATGGATGGACATGTCATCTTGTTTAGAAAATGAAAAATAATGTGGTGCTATAAGATGACCCACCATGTTTTGAAACCTATCCACATCTAGGTTATCGGGAACAATTATTTCCACAAGAGCCTTCTCTAAGATCTCCTTATGATTTGGTAAATGTTTCAACAACTCAAGAATTGAAATTTGAGCAGGAGTCTTTTGTAATTGATCCACAATATTGTAGTGTCATTGAGAAGAAGATGGTCGATTAGGACCAATAGTCTTAGGGATAGCTCCTTGTAAAGTAACCTTTGATGCTTTCCCCCTAGTAACCACATTAGAGGTTTCCTTTGATGGTGGATACTTTACAATAATAACATCGATAGTATTCTCATATCCTATTAAGGAATTGATTATATTATCATAGCTATGTGCAAATTTACTTTTTTATTACCTCCTTTGTTATTTTTGTTACTATTGGAAGACTCTCCCTTATTATGATTGAAGAAAGGGGTTTTGAAAGCCACATGATCTTCATCATTTGGCATAACTTACACCTTGACGATTCCATTATCTATCAAATATTGCACCTCATGCTTTAGTCTCATGCATTCTAACGCAAGGAGAGTCAGTAGGAGGGGCCAAGGGCACTCCCAAATACCAAACCATCTTGTAGACACAATGCGGAAGTCAAAAAACAAAGTGAGAGAAGAAAACATAGAGATCCTTTATATTAACTTGATCAAAATCATTACATGCTGGGTTGTAAGGCCTTTCCATTTGTGGCCATATGTTCAATGAATTACAACAAGATCTTCATACAATAGAGATCACACACCTTAGATCTCAATGTCTAAACATTCACTTTCCTACTCTAAGAATGATATCCTAAACTGAGAATATACACAAGTATATATAAAAGAGTCCACCAGAGAAGTCAGTGCTTAAATCCATAAGTGAGACCCAGATTTAGGTCCCCATAGATCCCAATGAGAGACCCCAAATAAATTAAGCCATCATAATTAACTGAAGAAGTCGGCCAAAGATCCAACTCCCAAAATAATTGTCTCAGGAAAATGGTTACCAAAAATTAGAAACCTGTCGGTAAACCATAACCAAAATTTGTTAGTAAAGCATCACCAAATTCCATTGTTAAACATACCTTAACAAAAAAGACAAGAATGCTTGAGAAATAGAACCCAAGCAATAGAGACAAGCATGCCTGAGAAGCAGAACTTGAGCAATAGAGACAAGCATGCCTGAGAAACAGAACCCGAGTGATAGAGACAAGCATGCCTGAGTGACAAAGAACAAATTAAAGAATTGAAATAAAAAAATATTTTTAGTTGTGCAGGATTTCCAATGACCCAAGATGCTCCTACATCAGACCCCTGGGGTTACAAGAAATGATTCTCCAAAGAATTTATCAGGTCCAACCTGGAATGAATCCAACTTGGATTGAGAAATCCATGATGAGTCCTCAATTGGTCTATTCTTCCACTTCACCATATATTCCATGTATGCTTTTCCTCTTGTGATTCTGCCAATTTTCTGTATCAAAATCTTTTCAACTTATTCTATCTATTTCTTAGGATAATCACTTGATATAGTCACTTCTTCATCAGGTTCATAATATTCATACAAGTCTAAAATATTGAATATAGGTGATATATCCATGTCATCAGGTAATTCAACCTCATAAGCATTTCCACTCTCAAATCTTCTTAGTATTTTGCAAGGACCAAATTTGATCTTCAGTTTACCATATGTTCTAATAGGAAATCTTCCTTTCTTTATATGAACCATCACTGCATCACCAACTTCAAATGTTCTATGTCTTCTTGATCTGTCTACACTGTCTTTGTATTTCTGATTACTTTTCTCCAGCTTCTATTTTACATCTTCATGCAATGTCTTCATAAATTCTGCAAATTCTTCTACTTCAACACTTGTTTTCTCTTCTCCAACAATATCTCTCAAATTTGATATACCTCTTGGTTGTGTGCCATGAAGAATCTCAAAAGGTTTCTTTTTCAGTACTTCTATTCATTGAACTATTGTATGTAAATTCTTCTTGTGCCAACATCAAATCCCAATTTCTCGGTGTGCTCCAACTAAGCATCTTAAAAAATTACCCAAAATTCTGTTTACAAGCTCAATTTTTCCATCAGTCTATGGATGAAATGTAGAACTAAACTTCAACTCAGTATCCAACTTCTTCAAAAGTGTTCTCCAAAAATAGCTAACAAACTTACTCTCTTGGTCACAGATGATACTCTTCGGTAATCCATGTAATCTAACAATTTCCTTAAAGAAAATATCTTCTATATGTACCTCATCTGATGTTTTCTTACATGGTATAAAATTTGTCATTTTAGAAAATCTATCCACAACAACAAATATGGAATCATTACCTCTTGCTATCCTAGGAAGCCAAGAACAAAATCCATGTTGATATCACTCCAAGGTTTCTCAAGGATAGTAATAGGTGTATACAAACTAGTGTTTTGACTCACTCCTTTTGCAACTTGACAAACTCCACAAATTCTTACAAATTTCTGAACATCCTTATACAACTAAGGCCAAAAATACTTCTCCTTCAACAAACTTAATGGTTTATCAATGCCAAAATGTCCAGCCAATCCAATACTATGTTTCTCCTTAATCAAATTAGTTCTCATTGATCCTCTCAGTATACACATTTGAATACCTTTGAACAACATATCTTCCTAAATGAAATATTCTTCATACTTACTGGATTGATTGGTATTAGGTGCTCTGCACACTCTCCAATGCATTGAAAAATCAGGATCACTTTCATACAAATTCTTTATGTTATCAAAACCAAGAACTTCAATTCTCATTTCAGTCAATAACGACCTTCTTCTACTCAATGCATCAACAAATCTATTATCAAATCCACTCTTATGCTTAATCACAAATGTAAAACTCTGCAAATACTCTACCCATTTCATATGTCTGTGATTCAACTTATTCTAACTACCCAAATACTGTAAAGCCTTATGGTCAGTATATAACACAAATTCATTTGGCATAAAATAATGTCTCCATTTATTCATAGCTTGTACAATAGCATAGAACTCTTGATCATAGACATAATATTTCCTTTTTGCATAATTCAACTTTTCACTAAAGAAAGCAACATGTTTACCTTCTTGAGTCAACATAGCTCCAATTGCACTTCCACTTGCATCACATTCCACTTGAAATACTTTATTGAAATTAGGTAATTCCAACATAGGTAATTTAGAAACATTTATCATCAAAACTCTTATCAGCTCCATGTGTCCATTTGAATTATCTTTTGTCTCCTCTCATTGTTTCAGTCATAGCATTACAAATAGAACTGAGATTTCTGATGAACTTCCTGTAAAAACTTTCCAATCTGGTGTAGAAGCACCCTGAATGAACCAAGTGTTCCTATGGAACCTAGGGGTTCCATTAAGGTCCTAAGAGGCCTATATTTATGTTAATACATTGGGTTAATCATTGGACCCCTTTGTAAGACCATAGTTCCAAGATTGGCACCCTATGAGACCTTGGTCAAATATTGGTCATTAATGGTCCCAAACCATAGGAATAGGTTATTTTTAGGTTTTTCATGTTTGGATCCACTAGGGATCACAAAAATAAGATTGAGACCAAGTTTGGTAATCAAATTTGCAAAATTACAAAATATGCAAAAGTTGCTCAAAAGTTGTCAAGCAACTTTTGAGCAAACTTGACAAATTTTTGTAAAAAAACTCCCAAAAGGGTAAAATTAGTTCAAATATGTTATGTAACAGTTGGGAGTGCCTAAAAAATCCATTTCAAGTGGGTGGTAGGCTAATGATGTAATTTGGCATTTTGAAATCAATAAAATATAACCATTTCTCTACAAAACCCAAGGACAGTCGATTTGTACAGATTGGTATAGATAGGAGGACATGAAAGTCTGACACCAAGATTTTTTCTTATGAACCTTCTTTCATTTTCATTTGGTTTCATGTGTTGATCAATCTTAGTTTAAAATTTATTGAATTTGGAATCCCACTGCCTGGTTTATAGGCCCTAAATCAGGGTTTCCTAAAGAATTGAGTGTATTTCCTTTTTCCTCCATGGGAATTCAATGACCCTTGGTGGAAAGCATTTTTTTATGATGTTCTTTAATAATTTGTAGGATAGGTTCATCAAAATGCAGGGAGATGGAGTTGCATTGATGCCCTAGGTGTATATCACTATGTATGCACCAATCCAAAATTAGGACAACAATCATAACTCTTGTTTGGGGATTCATCAGAGGCCCTAAATCAGTGGAGGATACCCTTCAACACACCCTCACATGATCCAATCATAATTTTTGGAATTGGATGCATTCTAAAGGCACTCATAGTGTAAGTGGGTGCCTAATTAGCCCTAATTGCAAAAGCAATTTGGTGCGTCTTCATGTCTCTCTTTCACTTTCATGTTTTTGGGTTTAAGTCCAAAGTCTTAGGCCATAAAGGGTGTCTAAATCCCTAATTAGTTAAGGGGCTTATGTGGAAGAATCTCATTAAAGATCAATTTCCCTTCAGGAAAATGCTACAAGCCTAGTCTTGGTTTTGTGGAGCAACTATGTCATATGGGTTGCAAATGAGTGAAAGAACCATTGGAGCTATTATTTAGGGACCTAAATAGGCCACACCTATGAGCATAGGTCACCCCTAGTCCCATAGGTCACTTTTGGGATATTGTTGATACTTTGGGTCAAGTTCTTGTGAAGCCACTCTTGGTAGTTGGTGTTGTAGGATTGGTGAAACCTAGTGATTAGGTTGCCCTTGGGGTTTTGGGGTTGTGATAACCTTAACCAAGTCCTTTCCCACACTTGTGATAAGTGTGAATCACTTTGGACTTAAGGAGTTGGGTGTTGAAGGGTACATTGCCCTATTTGAGTCATTTGGAGGCTTCCTACTACCCACTTTGAATCAAGTGGTATTAGAGCTATGTGTGCTCCTGAGGATGAAGATATCCCTTCAAGGGTTATAAACATTGATTAGCAAAGATGGTGAGAGAACAAAGGGAAAAAGATGCAGCCTTGACAAGAAGACTTCAAGAGTTGAAGAAAAAGGTAGAGAGGGGTAAAGAAGACACCTTTGGTGGTGAAGAAGGGAGTGAAAAGGAAGATGAAACCCTTGATCAAGATGTGAACATTCTTTCAGACCAGAGACCCCTTCTAGATTCCTTGAAATCTATGGGGAGAATAACCATGGAGGAGAAGATGGATTTGCCAACTTTTAGTGGAAAGATGAATGCAGATTTGGCCTTGGATTGGATAGAGGCCTTAACAAGCTTCTTTGAGTGTGAGGACATCCCTGAGAACTAGATGGTGAAGATTGAAAGATCCAAGTTGAAGGGAGAAGCCCTAACTTGGTGGAACTCCATCCAAATAGAGAGGGTGAAGAATGGGAAGAGTATGATATCTTCATGGAACAAAATGATTGCATTGGTCAAGGAGACCTATGTGCCTGAATACTATGGGGTAAAAATCCATAGGAGGAAGAAAATCCTAAAGAAAAGAGACATGGATATAGGCTTAGACACCGAGGAGTTCCTAAAACTATGTATGAAGACAAATGTGGCAAAAGATGAAGAAGAAAAGTTAGCAAGATATATGAATGGTCTTAAGGTATCCATTAAAGAGGAACTTAGCCTACATTTCCCTACCACAGTAAACAAGTGTTACCAAATGGCACTCAAGGTAGAGGAGAAGTGGAAGAGAAAATAAGAGTTTGGCTAAGGGAAAATAAATAATAGTGGGAAGAACTTTAGAGGAAAAAAACCTCTTGGAATAGAGGACAATATAGTGGCAATAGCAACAGGACCCCTAACCAAGGAGACAAAGAGAATAGCGACTCAAACTTTAGAGGTAACTATAGAGGGAGAAGACCCTTCAATAGGGGAAGAAAAAACACATTAAGAGGAAATGGAACACTAAGGTGTTACTACTGAAATCAATTTGGACACCATGCAAGAAGATGCCCTGAGAAGAGAAACAATAGCAATCAAGGAGAAAGAAGAGCACAACTCATTCAAGAGGACAAGAAAGAATACAATGCAAATGCAAGGGACTTAGAACTAGAGGAAGGAGCATGTCTGATGATGAGACAAGTCTTCCTAGAAGTACCACAAAGTAAAGAACCTCTTCAAAGGAAGAATCTCTTCTGAACAAAAATCAAATGTAATGGGAAGGTTGTTGGAAATTTGTTACTAAGCAGTTGATTGATTGTATGTTTGTCATTGATGACAAAATATAATATACAATAGTGATTCTGTATGTACTTATCAGAATGATGATATCAAGCCTTGCGTGGATATATTTATATTGTAGACATGCTTAGTATTTTATGTTCATACACATAGACTCAGATATGATGTTTCAGTCAAGTTGTGTAATTTTGTTATTGGCAATCACAGTTCTGGAAGAGTATCTATTCAGAGCTGATGTATTTAACATGTTTCTTGAGTTGTGCCTATCTTTAGGATATGTTTGTGTATATTCATGATTATTTATGAGTTTATTATAGTTATCTAAAGGCGCCTAACATGTTTCATGAAGATTGCAAAGTTAGAGTTGATTTGGTGAAGCTGACTTAGTGAAGCGTCGCGTCTATTTAGTTTATATTTGTGTGGTTGTAATTATTCTTGTGTGCTTAGTAAAGCCAAAAAGGATGTTATGAAGAGTTGTCTTATAGGTCCCATGATCTCATAATATGAGGAAGATACTTATAGCAAGTCATTTGTGATACGCCAAGTGTGAAAGATACAAAAAGAGATAAAAAATGTACAGAGCAGAATATCAGTTGTTGTTCATTCATCAAGAGTCTATGTGAAGAAGCAATAGAAGATTATAATACATTGGAACTGATCAAGACAACAGGTCTACTCTATAGTTCATCATCAGATATAGTGCATATCTGTTATACAGAAGGTTGTAGCCTTCACCATTGAAGCAGTGAACTTTTGGATAGTGAGTCCTCACCCCTAACAGGGTTATTTGTAAAAGACTCCTAATAGGGTCAGACCCTTAACTAGGTCACTATACTTATTGCTTTGTAAAGAAAAACTCCTAACAGGGTTGCAAGATCTTCTAACATGGATTACTATAAACAAGTATAGTTCATTGTGGGTGTTAATTCCCACTGGGGTTTTTACCATTTGGTTTCCCCATAATCAAATTGTGTGTTTTGTACTGTGTTATTTGAATGAGCATTTAATTTATTATATTATGAAGTTAATAAGTAAAAATAATTAAATTTACTGATAACTAATTCATGCCCCCCCCTCTCAGTTATCCTTTGGGACTATTCTAACAATTGGTATCAGAGCCAAGTGCCTTGGAGAAGAAGCCTAACAGCTTAAGGTAGATCAGATGTCTTACTTTAGAAAAGAGAAACCTAAGTTCGATGGAGAAAATTATCTGGATTGGAAAAACAAAATGATAACACATCTACAGTGTGTTGGCTTTGAGATCTTTGAGATAGCTATACAAGAAGTTTTTATTCCATCTCTGAAATACCTTGCAAAGGATGATGCTACTAGTAGACAAAAGGAGACATTTACCAATAATGCAATTGCTAAAGAAGCCCTAATCAACACCCTATTCGATAGTGAATTTTCTGAGATCAAGAAAATTGACAAAGCATACACCATATGGAAGTATTTAGAAGATATGTTTGAAGTAGATATTCAAGAAAAGAATGCACATAGGAAGACATGCAAAAAGAAATATAAAAGTCTTGAGATGTTACCTGAAGAGAAAATTAGAGCTTACAATCAAAGGATAAATGAAGTAGTCTATACAATCAGAAACAATGGTGGAGAAATATCAGAAGAAGATATAATGGACAAGCTGTTAACCACCTTAACATCAGACTATGAAAAAAAGATAATTATTCTAGAGGAAACCATGCAATTCTCACAAGACTTCAAGAGAGAGACTTTGATCAGCAAAATCTTTGCATTTGAGATATCAAGATTGAAGACTGGACCTAAAATTTAGACAACTTTCAAAGCCCTAGTCCATGGTAAGAAATCCTTACACATCTCTAGCCATAATGAGAAAGAAGAAGTTGATGAAGAACTAGAATATATTATTTCTATGATTTCTAAAAGAGAAAAGAAAGGAAAAGGAAAATATGAAGGACAACTTCCATTCAAATGTTTTTCATGCAACAAGATTGGTCACTTTGCATCTAAGTGTCCCACAAGAGTCAAGAAGT
>MU228125.1:336648-419677 GCA_018584345.1 Thuja plicata | reverse complement strand
TCAATAATTGAATTTAAATATTCAGATAATTGAGAAAAAGCAATTATGAGGTCATATTTATTTAATTAATTGAATATTCTATCAAAAATCTTTCTTTTATTTAGAAATAGAAACTTTGAATTAATTGGGCTTTAAAGAGAAACAAAACAATTTAATTCAAATAAAACAGTATTAAATCAAAGAAAGAAAATAGTTAAAGCAGGAAGAAAACAATTTATTGAATTCTTTTCAATAAAGCTTTCTATTCTGAACTGGATTTTCTATCTATTTTATTTTGAAAGAGGAAAGCTTCTATTTTGATCATCTCAGAGTCTATAAAAGAACTCTCATTCTTCATTCAAAACCCCTAAATTTCTGGAGAAAATATGCATTGTTAGAATACTGAATTATTGTCATAGCTTCATATAGAATAATATCATTTTTGCAATAGAATAGCTTCAATTTCTAGAATAATTGCATTGATCATCATGTCTTAGATTATCTCATATCTCTCATTTATTATCATAATATTGCATTGTATTGCATCCATCATGATAAATCCTTCGTTCCTAGATTGGTCCATGGTTGTGAGACTCTCATTCTGAGAGAAATTTCAAAACCCCGTCTGGATAGAAGGCAACGGGTTGAATCATGCAGGTAGATAGGATGAATAATCTCATATTCAATCTTGTGTGTACCTAGTGAAGAAGGACTATGTTGAAGTGTATGATGAATTAACAAGGCCAAATTTACCACATACAATTTGGAGTTCAAAGACAACAAGTGCATCATTAACAAAAAGGATGGAGACATGATTGCATCAGGCTCCAAAACAAAAGGTAATGTTTTTCAACTTAATTTAGATGTAATTTTTTTTGTTGCAAAAGTGGATGATAGTTGGTTATGGCACAAGAGACTCTGTCATATCAATTTTGATAACATAGTAAAGATAAGTAATGTCAAGGCAGTCAGAGACCTTCCAAGTATTGCAAGACCTATTGACACAATGTGCAGGGAATGTGTTATGGGAAAGCATGTAAGGAGTTCTTTCAAAAGCAAGCAGAACTCTGCTGAAAAAAAATTGGACCTAGTGCATATAGATTTATGTGGTCCTAACCAAACAAGATCATACTACAGAGAAAGGTATTTAATTTTGTTTGTTGATGATTTTTCAAGGATGATGTGGGTTGCATTCTTAAAGGAGAAATCCGAAGCCTTTGATAAGTTCAAAATATTCAAAGCTAATGTTGAGAATGAATCTGGATTAAAACTGAAATGTCTGAGATCAGATAAAGGAGGAGAGTTCACCTCTGATCAATTTTGTGATTACTGTGAAGAACATGGAATAAAAAGATAGTTGAGTTCTCCTAGAACCCCTCAATAGAATGTGATTGTAGAAAGGAGAAACATGACTATACTTGATACAACATGCACTATGATGATTGAAGGAAAAGTTGTGCACACATATTTGAGAGATGCAGTGAATACAATAGTCTATACTATCAATAGAACTCAATTGAGGCCAGGCGTAGATAAGACACCATATGAACTTTGGTTTGGTAATGTACCTATAGTTAAGTATTTTAGAATTTTTGGCAGCAAGTGCTACATCAAGAGAGATGATGGTGTTGGTAAGTTTGATGCCAAGAGTGATGAAGGTATTTTTCTTGGTTACTCTACAAAAAGAAAAGCATACAGATGTTTCAATTTGAGATTGAAAAAGGTAATTGAAATTACTCATGTAAAAATTGATGAGAAGTTTATGGTTCAAGAGAGATACTATGAATATGCACCTATGATTGAAAATGAGCCCAGGCCTAGCAGAAAAGATACTATTATTAAAGAAATGTTTGATTGATTTGATGTCTCATGCAGTGACCTTGAATCAAGTAGAGAAGAAACACAAATTACAGAAGAAGAAGTCACACCTAATGTTCCTAAATTCACATATAGATACCACTCTAAAGATGATATCATTGGAGATCAGAGTAGTAGTGTGTTGACCAGATCAAAAGAAAAAAGTCTATCAATGGATGAAGAGGTATGTTTACTTTCACAGATTGAACCTTTAAGTATTGAAGATGCTTGTAATGATTCTGATTGGAAGAATGCAATAAAAAAAGAATTAGATTAGATAATTAAGAATGAGACATGGGAATTGGTTCCTATACCTAGTGACAAAAATGTGATTGGAACAAAGTGGATCTTCAGAAACAAGATGAATGAAGAAGGTACAGTACTAAGAAACAAAACAAGATTGGTATGTAAAGGATATGTGCAGAGAGAAGGAATAGACTACAATAATACATTTTCCTCTATGAGCAGACTGGAAGCGATTAAATTATTCTTGGCCTATGAAACATTCAAAGACTTTAAATTTTATCAAATGGATGTAAAGTCAGCTTTTCTAAATGGTGACTTAAAGGAAGAAGTCTACATAGAACAGCCTGAAGGATTTAATCTTTCAGATAAACCAGACATGGTATGCAGATTGAAGAAAGCACTCTATGGTCTTAAACAGGATCCAAGAGCTTGGTATGAGAGACTTGATGGTTATCTTACCAAGATTGGATTCAAGAAAGGTGTAGTAGATTGTAACCTATTCACAAGAGAGACACCTGATGGATTACTATTAGTTTCCATATTTGTTGATGACATTATCTTTAGAGGTAATGACAAGATTAGTGCAACATTTGCAAAATAAATGTAGAATGAATTTGAAATGAGCATGATTGGTCCTATAAAATACTTTCTGGGACTAAATGTAATGCAGAAACATAAAGGTATATTCATTAATCAGTCAAAAAATGTGAAGGAAATATTGAAGAGCTTCAAGATGGAAGACTGTAAGCTAGTATGCACCCATATGATAATAGGAAGAAAGCTTTCAAAAGATGATGATTCCACAGCAGCTCATAAGACATTGTACAAATCTATGATTGGAAAAATCATTTATCTAACTCAATCTAGACCTGACATATCTAATGCAGTTGACATTGTTGGAAGATTTGTAGTTGAACCCAAGAAGAATCACCTAATGGAAATCAAGAGGATATTCAGATATCTAAAGGGAACTATAGACTATGGTTTATGGTATCCTAAATTAGAGAATGTACAACTTCATGTGTATACAGATGCAGATTGGGCAGGTTGTATTGATGATGGGAAGAGTACTTTAGGAGGAGCATTATTTCTTGGAGATAGGTCGGTTTCTTGGATAAGAAAGAAGCAGAATTGTATTTCTCAGTCAACAACAGAAGCTGAATATGTTGCAGTAGCACTAAATTGTTCAACCATGGTTTGGATCAAGCAGATGGTTAAAGACTTTGGTTTTCAGGTTGATTATCCTATTGGGATTCACTGCGATAACACTAGCACTATTAACATGTATAAGAACCCTATGATGCATGCAAAGACAAAACACATAGAGATCAAGTATCATTTTCTAAGAGAAAAGGTTGCAAACAAAGAAGTGAAATTAGACTATGTGAGCACCAAAGAATAGTTGGCAGATATTTTCACAAAGCCTTTATCAAAAGATACTTTTGAGTATCTCAGGGAGAAGTTGGGAGTAATTCCCTCTCCTGAGTCTGATTAGATAAAGTAGCAAGAACATCAGTCCTTAGTGACTGATGAATGGTTGAATACTCTACTTCTAGAGTAGTACTTGTGCCTAATTGTTTATGGTACCCTTTGCCATTGATGTCAAAGGGGGAGTATATAGTAAGGGGGAGAATATACTCTAGGGGAGTATAAAAAAGTCAGAAGAGCCAAAGCTGTGTAGAGGAATATTTGATGAGGATATTGAGAAGATTGTAAAAGAAAGAAGACAGCATGTGTTGAAGATGTTTTTAATATCATATGTTGCCATCAATGTCAAAGGGGGAGATTTTTGGAGATTTGTTGCTGAGTAGTTGATTGATTGTATGTTTGTCATTGATGACAACATATAATATACAGTAGTGATTCTGTATGTACTTATCAGAATGATGATATCAAGCCTTGTATGGATATCTTTACATTTTATACATGATTAGTATGTTATGTTCCTACACGGAGACTGAGGTATGATGTTTCAGTCAAGTTGTGTAATTATGTTATTGGTAGTTACAGTTTTGGAAGAGTGTCTATTCAGAGCCAACATATTTAATGTGTTTCTTGAGTTGCACCTATCTTCAGGATATGCATGTGTATATTCATGATAAGTTATGAGTTGATGATAGTTATCTAAAGGTTCCTAACATGTTTCAAGAAGATTGCAAAGTTAGAGTTGATTTGGTGAAGCTAACTTAGTGAAGCATTGCATCTATTCAGTTTATATTTGCATGGTTGTAATTATGCTTGAGTGCTTAGTAAAACTAACAAGGGTGTTATGAAGATTTTTTTTGTAGGTCCCATTATCTCATACTTTGAGGAAGATACTTATAGCAAGTCATTTGTGATACGCCAAGTGTGCATGATACAAAAAGAGACTAAAAATGTATAGAGCAGAATATCAGTTGTGGTTCATTCATCAAGAGTCTATGTGAAGTAGTAGTAGAATATTATAATACATTGGAATAGATCAAGAAAATAGGTCTACTCTAGAGTTCATCATTAGATATAGTGCATATCTATTATATATAAGGTTGTAGCCTTCACCATTGAAGCAGTGAGCTTTTGGACAGTGAGTCCTCACCCCTAATAGGGTTATTTTTAAAATACTCCTAACAGGGTTAGACCCTTAACCAGGTCACTATACTTATTACTTTATAAAGAACAACTCCTAACAGGGTTGCAAGATATTCTAACAGGGATTACTATAAGCAAGTATAGTTCATTGTGGGTGCTAATTCCCACCGGGGTTTTTACCATTTGGTTTCCCTGTAATCAAATTGTGTGTTGTGTACTGTGTTATCTGAATGAGTATTTAATTTATAGTATTCTGAAGTTAATAAGTGAAAATAATTAAAGTTATTGACAACGGATTCACCCCCCCCTCTTAGTTATCCTTTAAGACTTTTCTAACAAAGTTATGAAACTTACTTATAGATTCTAGCTCAACTAAAAAATTTAGTATATTGTGAAATGGTTCAAAAGTTAAATCTCCCTAAGAAGCCTCATACTTTTCCTTACCATGTCTCTTGGCTAACAAAAGGTCAACAAACCTTAGTAACTAAACAAGCATGGATAGAGTTTTCTATATAAGACTTTAAAGACAAAGTTCTTTGTGATGTTGTTGAAATGGATGCCTCCCACATCCTTCTAGGAAGGCCTTGGTAGTATGATGTAGATGCCACACACCATTGTAGGAAAAATACCCACTCTATCACTAAAGATGGTAAAACATTCACCATGAAGCCCCTGCCTGATACCAAAATAGAGAAAGAACCCACCATCATAACCAGGGGTGAAAAATAAATGTTAAAATTACTAAAGGAGTCTAAAACTGAAGCCTTTGTCCTAATCTCCAGGCCCAATGATAGTAAAAGGTCTAACAATGATGATCCTATACCAAATTAAGTTAAGGAGTTACTTATGAATTACAGTGATGTCACTGCTAGTGACCTGCCCACAACCCTCCCTCCCTTAAAAGATATCAGTCACCAAGTATACTTGATACCTGGTTCCTCCTTACCTAACAAGGCCCCAAACAAAATGACACCAATTCAACATGCAAAGATTGCAAGGAAAGTCAATGAATTATTAGATAAGAGACTCATTCAGAAGAGTGTCAATCCATGTTTTGTCCCATCAGTCTTAGCCCCTAAAAAGGATGGCAAGTGGAGATTATGTACTGACAACAGAGCCCTAAACAAAATAACTATAAGCTACAGGTGTCCAATCCCAAGAATGGAAGATCTACTGGACCAATTAGGCACTGCTTGTTACTTTACAAATATTTATTTAAAATCAAGATATCACCAAATTAGGATAAAGCCATGTGATGAATGGAAGACAATGTTTAGGACAACTGAAGGTTTGTTTGAGTGGCTTGTTATGCCATTTGGCTTGACTAATGCTCCTAGTACATTCATGAGACTCATGAATGAGGTCTTCATTGATTTTATTGGCAAGTTTGTGGTCATATATTTGGATGACATTCTAATTTAGAGTCATAGAAAAGAGGAACATCTTGATCATGTTGAGAAAGTTTTGAAGAGACTCGATCAACACAAGTTAGTGATTAACTTGGAAAAGTGTATGTTCATGAAGAAGGAACTTGTATTCTTAGGATTTGTCATCTCCCAAGGCACCCTCAAAATGGATCCAGAGAAGGTTGAGGCAATTTTCAACTGGCCTCCACCAAAGAACCAAGGTGATGTTAGAAGCTTTCATGGTTTAGAAACTTTTTATAGAAATTTTATTAAGAACTTTAGCCATGTGTGTGCTCCTATGTTGGACACTATAAAATGTGGAAAGAAGACCAGATTTGAGTGGAATAAAGAAGCTACATATGCATTCCAATGCCTCAAGAATAGAGTGGCCCAATACCCAATCCTAGTGCTCCCTAACTTCAATAAGGTTGTCACTATTGAAACAGATGCAAGCAACTCAGCCATAGGTGCAGTCTTGAGCCAAGAAGGTAAGGCTATAGCATTTTTCTTAGAAAAATTAAATGATGCAAAGAAGAGGTATTCTACATATGATTTAGAACTTTATGCGATGGTACAAGCCCTAAAAAAGTGAAGTCACTACTTACTCTCTAAATAATTCATTGTTGATACTGATAATCATGCATTAAGTTTCTTAAATAGTCAGGAAAATCTTGGAGTCAAACACATCAAATGGATGGAGCAGTTGGAGGTATATACCTTCAATATAAAGCTGAAAAAGGGAGTGGAAAACAAAGTGGCTGATGCCCTAAGTAGAAGGGTTACATTGGTTGAGGAAGTACAACTTCAGAGTGTAGGAATTGACTCCCTAAAACACCTATATGCAGATGATCAAAAATTTGGAGAAATTTTTGAGGTATGCACCAAAATGGTAGACAAATACCATACTGATTTTTCTGATTTCCTGATTCAGAATGGACTCTTGTTTAAAGGAGCCCAATTGTGCATTCCTAAGTGTTCTATGAAAAAAAATATTATTAAGGAGAAACATTGTGGTGGCTTAGGAGGGCATTTTGGGATAGACAAAACCACTGATTTAGTGAAAAGAAGTTACTTTTGGCCAAAGATGGGGAATGAAATCAAGATGTTTGTAGAATATTATACTATTTTCCAACAAGAAAAGGGTGTATCCACTAACCAAGGATTTTACCAACCCCTACCAATTCCCTCTTGGCCATGGGAATCAATATCAATGAAATTTGTAATGGGTTTGCCAAGAACAAAATAGGGTTATGATAGTGTTTTTTTCATTGCGGAAAGATTTAGCAAAATGGTGCATTTTTTTCCTTGAAAAAGCACAAATGATGCTTCCCATATAGCACATCTATTCTTGAAGGAAGTGGTTAATCTATGATCTACCACAAAAAATAGTCTTTGATAGAGATGTGAAGTTTCAAAGTCACTTTTGGAGGACACTCTTCAAGAAATTGGGCACAAATCTGACTTATAATTCAACATACCACCCACAAACAGATGGGAAAATGGAGGTCGTAAACAGATCTCTTGGAAATCTCTTGAGATTCCTAAAAAAATAGTACACCCAAAGTTGGGACATGATCCTACCACAAGAAGAGTTTGCATTTAATGATTCCATGAATAGATCCACTGGAAAGACACCATTCCAAATAGTGTATGGACTTCATCCAAAAGGCCCATTGGGCTTGGTAGAGTTACCCTATGATTTCAGAGTTAGTGCACAAGGAGAGGAATTAGCCAAACTGATCTCTAAAGTGTAGATAGAAGTGAAAGAGTCACTACAACAGTCGACCATGAAATATAAAGCACAAGCAGACAAGAGAAGGAGATAAGTTCATTTCAAGGTTGGAGATAAGGTATGGGCATACCTAAGGAAGGAGAGACTCCCTAAAGGCAGATAGACAAAATTGCACATGAAGAAAATTGGACCTTGCACCATCCTCAAAAATATGGGTGAAAATGCATATGAAATTTCCTTGCCCCCTACTTTACTAATTTCTCCTATTTTTTAATATTGTAGACCTCACTCCTTACAAGTGTGTAGGGATCACAAGATGAAGATGATGGAGACTATATAACAGATCTCCCACCAAGAAAACCAATGGATTTAGACACCATTTTGGAATCCAAAGTATTGAAGCAAACAAGGAAGAATAAGTAGATGCAGTACTTAGTGAAATGGAAAGGACTCCCTCCAATAGATGCTACCTGGATGATAGAGGAACATATCCAACAACATGGAACCACTATTGACTAGTTAACCTCAAGTGGGAACTTGAGTTCAAATATCATGGGGAGTATGGTGTAGGAGCACCCTAAATGAACCAAGTGTTCCTATGGAACCTAGGGGTTCCATTAAGGTCCTAAGAGGCCTATAGTTATGTTAAGACATTGGGTTAATCATTGGACCCCTTTGTAAGACCATAGTTCCAAGATTGGCACCTTATGAGCCCTTAGTCAACTATTGGTCATTAATGGTCCAAAACCCTAGGAATAGTTTTTTTTATGATTTTCATGTTTGGATCCACTAGGGATCACAAAAATAAGATTAATACCAATTTTGGTCATCAAATTTGCAAAATTGCAAAATATGCAAAAGTTGCTCAAAAGTTGTCAAGCAACTTTTAGAGCATTGTTTTACCACAAGCCAACTTGCTAGTATCTCAAGATTCAATTTCCTCTATTGAAAGAATAACTAAGTTATTCCAAAGGTTCTCCGGGGTTGGGTCACAACCTGCTTGGTTACTCAGTTGAAGATAAATGTGATTGTTCATGAGGAGGCCTTTGCTGGTACGTTCAAGACAGCAAACTATAAACTATTGTTAGTTCTCTTTTTTTTTTTTGGTATTTTCCATTTTAAAAAGTATGTGTATGGTAAATAACATGCAACTTTATATTTTTTGAGATAGCGGTTTTTAGAATTTTAAAAAATAGAATTTAAAGAGATGAGGGTAATAAGAAATCCAGTGAATTGTAAAAAAGGGTGAAATCCTAAGGACATAAACCGTTGTAAGCTCTTCCTTGCAAATTGACTGTTGGAGAGATTTGAAACAACCCACAAAGTATGAATCAGACCCAGTCATAATTCACTACTCCATAGATGCAAGCGTTTGGAGAAAAGGTATGTTTTACTCGTATGAGATATTCAAAATCTATTAAATCGTGAAGCCACCAAGATGTGCGCACCCACGAGATGGATTTATCGTTAAGCCCAAAGATAGCATCCTCCACACATTCATCACAGCAAGGTAGATAAACAATAGCAGACTCCAACTAAAGGTAGCACAAATTCAAAACACAACAATACAAAGAGCTCTCTGAAAATAAAGAATTATGCAAGCATACATTCAATAAATTCACATAGATAGTAGTAATTCACACACCATGAATGAAGCACCCAATGTAGATCCTTATTGTATTAAGAAGTCAGCCCTTTACATTTCTTTTTTATTACAATATATAGAGTTTTGATCTACAACTCTGATTTTCAAAGTTAGGGCATCAGAGAGTTTAAACTAGAGAACAAAGGCTTAGAACTAGAACCTTACTGAAGGGAAACTACTACTAACTGATACTATATAACTTGCATGGATTCTTAAATCCACTTACAATCCATTTTCTCATGCAAAGAGGGAAAAATCAGCCAAAGAAGAGAGAGAGAGAGAGAGAGAGAGAGAGAGAGAGAGAGAGAGAAGGTGAGTTCCTCCTGTGGACTGGGAGTCTTCTTCTTGATTCTAGTGGTCCTTGGATTCTTCATCTAGAACTGTCTCTGGCGGTGGGAACTGATAGGAAACCTTGAGTCTTCCCAAAACTAACTCAAGTTTTCCATTAATCTGATCTGGAGTTCAATTGGTGTCTGAAAAAGTGACCTCGCTGAAAACCCCTAGTTTTTCGAACCCCAACCTCTACCCTAAAACTTTAATGCCTTTAAAATTCCCCAAGTGTTTCTCAAAATGTTAAAACTCAGAGGTCCCAAAACTTCAGACTTGTCGTAGGCCAAAAGTACAAAAAACCTTGAAGAGGCCAAAAGGCCGAAAGGCTAAAAAATACCCCTTGCTTTTGGGGTTGAATGACCGAAAAATCAGAGGCCGAAAGGCCAAAAAACTCTTTCTTGGCAGAATTTTTGCCAAGTGTTGAAAATATTGCCCCATCTACCCAGTAATTGAACCTTGGAGCCCTATCTAGTGAAGACCTCTAGATGAGCTGCCCAGAGCCTTTGCACTATCTCCTGGACTTCTTCAAAATTGATCTCTTTCCTTCTTATCTTAGTGACCCTTTGTTCTTGCTTCTTCCTAAAGATAGTCAATTCAGAAGCAAAGAACGTGATCTCTTCTTTGTGTTGTCACATTCTTTGTATTTCTTCTTTCATGTAAAATAGTTGCTTTAGGGCCTCCTTGGTACTAATTCTAGCCAGAACATCCTTGAACTATTGGACCACCTCTTTGGAAGGACGTAGAGCCTATTTGTTCTCATCCTGATAGACGTTGAGGCCGACCCCTATGAAGAAGGTATCTATATCTTCAATCCATTTTATTACCTCCTCCCACTTTTCATCTATAAGGGCCTGGTGTTTCTTGTAGGCCTTAATCATTTTGGTCATTTGTTCAGTCCAGGTCTCAAATTTATCCAATTCTTCACCCTCATAGACTTTCACCAAAATTTGGAAATGTTGCTTTTGAATTATCTCCAAATCCTGGAGAGTTGCTTGCCACTTAACCACCTCTGAATCCATACCCCCATCATCTTCCACCAGATTAATGAGTGAATTAAATTCAACCAATATGGTCTAGTATGGCCAAATACCGATGGAATTGCCTTCTCTCTGAATTGTTCAAAGTCATTTATCCAATCGGCGCTCGCCTGGATGAAAGAGGGAGTCAAACCTGCCAGAAAATCTGGTGTAGCCCTTTTATCAAGCATGGCTTGTAATGAAGCATCTAAACAATTTGGGTCAATAGGACCCACCATCTTTTGAATGAACCCTTTTAATACTTCATTTTGGTCCTTTAAAGATTTGATGGTTTCTTCATCTTTATTCATGAACCCTAGAGCGTGCCTCAGCCCTAATGTTGCTAGTGTCTTGCTACCTTCTATGGTAGGTTCACCCAAATATACCTCCTTGAATGTATAGCCCTCTAATGAGCCTATTGTCTGAGAAGTTCTTGGGGTAGGGATAGCTATCTAGGCCTTCCAATGACCCCCATTGTCCCAAGTCACATATCACATGGTCTTTGTAGGTACATTGATTTATGCCTGGTGGAAGGCTTGCTTCACAGTGATCATACTTTCATCCTCCCCATCCAATTCATTGGTATAAGTTCTCTTCCTAGGTTGTATCTCCTTGGTAAACCAAGTAGGTTTGCTAGATGTAGTTGCAATTTCATATGGTGCAACTTGGAGGACTGAAGTTATGCATTGCACTTCTAGCGTTATTTCTTTCTTTGATCCCTTCTCTTACTCTCTTTCCTGTTCATTCCCTCCTTCTTTCATTCTTTCCCCTCCAGTATCTACATCCATTTCCCCTTCTTCTCTCTCTCTCCTTCTACCTCTCCTTTTTCAGTTACCATGTTACCCCCTTCTTTGTCTTGGGCTTCTTCCTTGGAAGTGTCAATTGATACCTTTGACCTTAGACCGGTTATGGCCTCCAGCATGGTATTGAAAGGTGGTGTGTCTTTATCACTCACGAATTCTCTAGAAACCTAAGTAGCACATGTTGGAGGGATTTATGTTGAGGGAACAAGTGTTGGTATGATTGGAGTGGGAGATGAGGAGATGGTGGTAGTAGACGAAGGCAGATTTGGTGCAGGAGTAGGTGTTGGAGTTGGTAGGGAAACCAGTGGAGTAGGTATGTGAGGTGGTAGAGAAGTTGGTGGAGTAAGTATATGAGGTGGTGGAGTGAAAACATAACTCCCTCCAGCTACACTATCTATTGCTAAACTTTGAGTTACCCCACTGTCTTGGGTTTTAGGCCCTGGACCAGAATTGGAGCTTATTGGTGGAACAAAAACATTCAAGTCCTTCAAAATCAGAAAGCATAAACTCATCCAATCCTAATGCATCCAAAGGATTATCATGTTCTTTGGGATCCTCTTTATGTTTCTTAGTAGTCTCCTTTTCTCTCCTCTTTTGCAACCTGGTCTTTCGAACTAGGGGCTCACCTGCATCCTCTTCCTCATGCTCTTCTTGTATAGTTTCTAACTGTGGAGATTCAGAACTCTTCTTCCTCTTACATGCTTTCTTCTTAGTGGTGGGGGAAGATTTTATAGAGGTAGATGGGCCTTCTCTTGATTGGGGTTGTGACAACCCCACTGGTGGATCAATCTAGCCTGTCATTCTAGTTTTCTTGGCCCTTGGACTAGAGCCATATTCAACTGGTCATTCATGACCATACACGGTTCTAGGCTTCTGAGGGGGAGCTTTATTATACTTAGGATTTTTTTATTTATCCCCTCATTATTTTTCTACCTTCCTTGAGGGCTCCATCAATGTCTTTACCAGGATTGGACTCATTTTGTGTGGCTTCTTGATCCAAGCTATGTTGGTCTTTATCACATGCCTTGCCTCAAAGTCTATGTCATCATTTTTGTCCTTTTCCACCTCTGCATTCATGATTGGCTGATCATATACCTTATCTTCAGTGTAAATGCCCTCTAAGACCTCTTCTAAATCACATTCCCAGACCTTTGAGGAAATAGGAACCTTCAATACCTCTTTTGCCAGAGTGAGGCTCATTCTACAATAATTCCATATCCTAACCTCATGATCATCTATGTAGTTTATCCAGTGATCCTCCATATGTGGCTCATGTATGTATAATTTTTCGATGATGTGGCTGTAATTACCTATGGGATCAAAACATGCTCGCACTATCTTGTAAAAATGTAAGGGACAACCATCCCATTCAAAATCTAGGGATTTGCAAACCTTCATGTCTTGTAGTGTATATGGTCCCAAAGAGATGGGAATGTCCCAACACTACTTCTTCTTATGCTTTATGTGCTTATATGCATCTGTGAGTTGCCTGGCCATCTCCAATGTGATTATCTATTTGGATGGGTACCTAGGCAGCTTCTTTGGTAGTAAGGTTGACCCAGCTATCCTAATTTATGTGAATGTCCTGAACTGGATAAAATAGGCCCCAATGGTCTTTACCTTAGCAATAGCTTCTTCTGACATCCTTTTAGCAAAGTCACCTTCAATATATTGGATGACTATGAATATGAACACATCGTTGACTATCCTGTAATCTGGGGAATCCTCAGGCATGTTTTCTCCTTTTACCAGTTGTGGGTATACAAGGTGGGGCCATGCATTTGGTTCATTTAGACTTCCCCTGTTGGTGAGGCCCAGATAATCTGCCCATGTAGCTAGTAGATACACCACGTAAGTACTCATGTAAAACTTGGGGTTATGCCTCACTGTTGTCAATTTCTCATCCAAGTTGTCACTAATAATAGTACCCCAGTCAAATCTTTCCTTCCATTCCCTGATCCTCTCTATCAACAGGATCATCCAATGCTCTAGTTGAGTGGATTGTGGTAACCCATACACCCAACTTATCATTGTTATAGTTGCTTGGATTTCATCCTTCATATAGCCTCTTCGGAGGTCTATCTTGTCCAATTTGTTCTTAGGAAGCGATTGCTTGAGGTTTTCTTTATTCAACATCTTGTGTATAGCTTGCTCCCTATTGCCAAACCACTTGGTCCCATTTTCAATGTAGAAGTCATAGAAATTGTCTATGCCTTTGTGGAGGTGAAAGACATCCTTAATGACATCTGACCTAATGTCCAATACCACCTGATCCTCTAAGTTTACTACCACCCTCTTGTCTGAATCATAGTGATGAGCTAGGGTGATGATCAATTTTGAAGATGAAATGGCCACTGGGTGTGCGACTACATTCACTAGCCCGGATAGGACTAATGAAGTGCAATCCTCAGATCTGTTTGCTAGTTGGGAGCACTGAGTCAAAAATTCATTCCAATCCACATTCCTGATGTTGGTGTTAGTTATCTCATTGTGCTTGTTTCCCACCTTTGAGCTAGGGGGATTCCCCTTGTATTGATACTTCATTGGGTAGGCTATCTTTGGTTCACTCATTCCTGCAAGAAAAGACAAATATCAGTAGCTTATTGAACAAGACAAAAAATATTCAAACTATGAAAGCAAGTAAGGAGAGCTGAATAAATAGCTAGGTGTGAGTTTTCAGACTTTCAGACCTTTCGGGGTTTCGGTCACTGACAATTATTTTAGAGGCTGAAAAGTCTGAAAGTCTGAAAAGGTCTGTTGGAAGGACAAAGTCTATCGAGACTTTCAGGGTCTAAATCTGAGAGGTGCTTGCTTAGGAATGCCAAACATCTGAAAGTGATGAGGACCTCTGAAAGTCCAAACGAAGGTTTTGCATTTGACCTTTTCAGACCTTTCATTCTTTTGGACCTTTAGGATGTACGAAAGGATAAAAAGTCTAAAACAACACTTAGTGAGGGTGAGAAGATCCATTTTTGGCCTTTCGGAGGCTGAAAACCAGCAGCAAGGGACATGATTGACGAAAGGCAAAACCTTAAACCTAAGACCAAAATGAAACTAGGAAGCCCTAGGGCCAACAAGGAGGGATGTCCATGTTGACACACGAAGGCACAAAGGCCTGAAAAAGCAAAGAAATGAAGAGCCCTAGGCTAGACAAGCACTAGGTGTGAAGACAAAACCCTAAACCTAGACCTAAAAACACGAGGTGAAGGAAAGTGAGGAGAACCTACCTCGAATGATCGAGCAAGGGGAGGAAAACCAGGTGGCTCTAAAGTGGAAGTGGTTAGCAAGGAGAAGCAAATGAAATCATGGGCGGGAGCACAAAATAAATGCAAAGTGATTTAAAAATGAAGCTTCTTCCATTTATAGCCCGCAAGCTAACATCAACGACTTTAGGACTTTCGAAGCCCGAAAGTCTAAAAATGTTGGAAGAGAGCCAAGTTTTTGGCCTTTTGGTGTTTTCAGAGTCTGAAAACACCAAAAGGTCAGGCCTTCAGCCTTTCAGCCATTTTGGCATTTCGGAGTACCTAAGTCCTCTAAAAGGCTAAAAGGCTGAAAAAAGGTTTCTTCCTTCCTCTGACTTGGTTTCAGCAATCTTCTCTGGTATCTGACTAGATTTCTTCGAGGGGAAGACATGACAAAAGGCCAAAAGACAAAAAACAAGGGGGGTCCCCATGGTCAGAGGACCAAAAAAAATGGGGTGTGTGTTGTGGACCCACAACACAACTTTTGAGCAAAGTTGACAACTTTTTGTAAAACAACTCCCAAATAGCTAAATTAGTTTCATATATTTTATGTAACTATTGGGAGTGCCTAAAAAATCCCTTTAAGGTGGGTGGTAGGCTAATGATGTAATTTGGCATTTTAAAATCAATAAAATATAACCATTTCTCTGTAAAACCTGAGGACAGTCAATCTGTACAGATTGGTATGGATAGGAGGACATGAAAGTCTGACACCAAGATTTTTTCTTGTCAACCTTCTTTCATTTGCATTTGGTTTCATGTGTTGATTAATCTTAGTTTAAAATTTATTGAATTTGCAATCCCACCGCCTAGTTTATAGGCTCTAAATCAGGGTTTCCTAAAGAATTGAGTGTATTTCCTTTTCCCACCATGGGAATTCAATGAACCTTGGTGGAAAGAATGTTTTTATGATCTTATTTAAGAATTTTTAGGATAGGTTCATCAAAATGTGGGGAGATGGAGTTGCATTGATGCTCTAGATGTATATCACTATGTATGCACCAATCCAGAATTAGGACAGCAATCATAACTCTTGTTTGGGGATTCATCAGAGGCCCTAAATCAGTGGAGGAGAACCTTGTACACACCCTCACATGATCCAATCATTATTTTGGGAATTGGATGCATTCTAAAGGCACTTGTAGTGCAAGTGGAGGCCTAATTAGCCCTAATTGTAGAAGCAATTTGGTGTGTCTTTCTGTCTCTCTTTCACTTTCATGTTTTGGGGTTTGAGTCCAAGTCTTGGGCCATAAAGGGTGTTTGAATCCCTAATTATTTAAGGGCATTATGTGGAAGAATCTCATTTAAGATCAATTTTTCTTCAGGAAAAGGCTACAAGCCTAGTCTTGGTTTTGTGAAGTAACTATGTCATATGGGTTGCAAATGAGTGAAAGAACCATTGGAACTATTTCTTAGGGACCTAAATAGACCACACCTATGAGAATAGGTCACCCATGGTCCCATAAGTCACTTTTGAGGTGTTGCTGAGAATTTGGGTCAAGTGCTTGTGAAGCCACTCACGGTAGTTGGTGTTGTAGGATTGGTGAAACCTAGTGATTAGGTTTCCCTTGGGGTTCTGGGGTTGTGATAACCTTAACCAACTCCTTTCCCACACTTTTGATAAGTGTGAAGCACTTTGTCCTTAAAGAGTTGGGTAGTGAAGGGTACATTGCCCTATTTGAGTCATTCGGAGGCTTCCTATTGCCCACTTTGCATCACAATCCATGAAATGATCCTACCTCAGTGACATTTTCAGGTGTAGGCCAACTCGGTATGGCTTCAACCTTCTCTAGATTGATCTTCAAACCATTAGCTGGAATTACAAAACCCAAATACACAATTTCTTCCTTCATAAAGGAAAATTTCCTCAGATTTATCATCAACTTTTCCTCTTTTAATCTCTACAACACTTGCCTTATATGCATCAAATTCTCTTCTCTTGTCTTACTGAATATTTGAATATCATCCAAGTATACAATCACACACTTATTCAATAATTCCTTCAAAACTTCATTCATCAATCTCATAAAAGTATTGGGTGCATTAGTTAAGCCAAAAGGCATAACCAACCACTCATACAAACCTTCCTTTGTCTTGAAAGCAGTCTTCCATTCATCACCTACTCTGATTCTAATCTGATGATAACCACTTTTCAAATCAATTTTGGTAAAATACTTTTCTCCACTCAAAAAATGCATTATGTCATTCATTCTCGGTATAGGAAACCTATACTTCACTATTATCTTATTGATTACTCTAGAATCAGTGCACATTCTCCATTCTCCATTCTTCTTAGGTGCCAATACAACAGGTACTTCACATGGACTCAAAACTTCTTGGATCAAACCTTTGTTCAAAAATTCATGAACTTGTCAGTTAAGCTCTTCATTTTTGGTAGTTGTTAACCGATGTGGTGCTTTGTTTTCTAAACTAGCTCTAGGAATCAAATCCATACAGTGACTGATATCTCTCATTGGTGGCAAACCATCAAGTACATTATCTTAAATTATCTCCTTGAACTCAGTGAGAAACTTTCCAACTTCTTTAGGAATATCATCTTCTCTATTCTTACATGGTTTTTTAGGAAGTAAAGAATAATAGATATTGTTTCTTTTCAAGTCCTTAAAAAACTCTCTACCTTCCATCAGACAAACTTTCATAGATGTACATATCTCACCAACAGATTCTTCAACCAAAGGTAACAAAACTTACTTTTTACCATCAGCCCAAATAGAATATCTATTCAATCTTCCATCATGTATAGCATGTCTATCATATTTCCAAGGTATACCCAACAAAATATGACAACAATCCATACGCATAATATCACATAACACCTTATCATAATACTTCCCAATTTTAAGATTCACAAAACATTGTTCACTTCCCATTAACATATGATCATCCTTTATCCATGAGATCTGATAGGGCTTTGGATGTTTCATCCTTTCCCACTACAAATTTGCAACCATTTCCTCAAATTCCAGATTCTCTGAGCTTCCACTATCAACAATCACTTTCCAAACTTTGTCTACAACTCTACATCTAGATTTGAACAAAATTTTCCTGATCAGATCTTTCTTATCCTTCTCACTCCATAGTATCCTTCAGATCATGAAATTTCCTTCCTTTTCAGCTTCATTTGGTGACTCCTCTTGTATCAATGCATTTCTACTACCACTGCCTTTCCTTTTTGTATGTGTATATTCAAAAGATTTATGTCCTTCTTCACCACAATTGTAACAAGTAACTTAATCCTTTTCTACTATAACCACGTCTGGAGTAATTACCTTTTCCTCGATATGAATTTCTACCCTTCCATTTAGTCTTTCCTTTATCTTGAGATGTGTCTGAAATTGACTTGTCTAGTTTAGATCTACTACTCTCACCATGAGATCTACCTCTTCCTCTAGGGAATCTACCTCCTCTACCTCTTTTTCTTTGTTCACATCTTCTATTCAATTTTTCCTCAACTTTTAAGGAAAATTGATATGCCTCCTCAATTCTTTCCATCTTGACCAAACTGATTTCATCTTGTATGGAACTTCTCAAGCCATTCAGGTATCTTGCAACTCTTTCCACTTCATCTTTAACATGTCCAGATCTGATGTCCAATCTATAGAAGTCCTTAGTATAGTCTTTCACAGATTTATCCTTCTGCTTCAAGCTTTGCATTCTCCTAATAAGGTTAATTTGATAATCACAAGGTAGAAACTTACCTTTCAATTTGTTTACCATCTTATCCCATACCTTGATTTTTTCTTTACCCTTCTTCTTCTGATCTAATTGTAGATGTTCCCACCATAGGGATGCATGACCTTTTAGATTTGTTCTTGCAATCTTTACCTTCTTATCTTCTGCCACATTTTCATATTCAAAATAATTTTCCATCTCTATTATCTAGTCAATCAATTCATCAGAGTCCAATTTTCCAATGTACTCAGGAAGATTAAACTGAGGTGTGGATTTAAAATTTGTCAAGGCTCTTAGAATCGCTCTTCTTCCTGATTCATTATAGGTGTAGGTGTAGCTTCACCTTGAGCCTCTTCATTCTCATCATCACTAACATCATCAAGATGTCTTCCTCTACATTGGGCTATCTCAATAGCTTCCAATCTAGAAGCCATATGTCTAAACATATCAGCTAGACCTAGATCAACATTTCCTCTTCCACGAACCATTTTGAATCCCTCTACAATTGTAGGTCAAATAGAAATCTGCTACCGTACAAAAATACCAACTATGGTTAGGGTTTCAAGAAGGAACTAGATCTCACCATTCTCTAATACCACCTAATGCAAGGAGGGTCACTAGGAGGGGCTGAGGGCACTCCTAGCTACCAAACCAACTTGCAGACATAATGCAGAATTTAAACAATAGAGTGAGAGAAGAAAACACAGAGATCCTTTTTATTAACTTGATCAAAATCATTACATGCCAAGCTATAAGGCCTTCCCAGTTTTGGCCATATGTTCAGTGAATTACAATAAGATCTTCATACAATAGAGATCACACAACTTCGATCTCGATGTCTAAAAATTTGATTTTGTACTCTAAGAATGATATCCTAAACTAAGAACATACACAATAATATATACAAGAGTCCACCAGAGAAGTCAGCACTCAAATCCATAAGTAAGACCCCAATTTAGGTCCCCACAAATCCCAATGAGAGACCCCAAATAAATTAAGCCATCAAAAGTAAATG
Organism: Thuja plicata; assembly: GCA_018584345.1. NCBI lineage: Eukaryota > Viridiplantae > Streptophyta > Pinopsida > Cupressales > Cupressaceae > Thuja > Thuja plicata. The sequence continues at coordinate 400,145 of MU228125.1, read as the reverse complement.
AAGAATTCGGCCAAAGATCCAAGTCCTAAAATAATAGTCTCGGGCAGATGGTTAGCAAAAATCAGCAACCTATTGGTAAATCATAACCAAAATCCATCAGTAAAGCATCATTGAAATCCATTGGTAAACATGCCTAAACAACAGAGAAAAGAATGACTAAGAAATAGAACCCGAGAAACAGAGACAAGCATGCTTGAGAAACAAAACCCGAGCGATAGAGACAAGCATGCCCAAGAAATAGAACCTGAGCGATAGAGACAAGCATGCCTGAGCAACAGAACCTGAGTGACAGAGAACAAATTAAAGAACTAAAAGAAAAACATCTTGTTGGTTGTACAGGATTTCCAATGACCCAAGATGCTCCTTCATCACATTAATTTGTCTTGTGCCCTCTATTTTGATGGTATTCACAAATATGAGCTTCATTCCACCATGAGGGTTTAACTTGAGGCTCATAAGGCCTTGCCTCTGGTCAAGAAATGGTTTTGTTAGCAATGAGATTCCTTAAAAAATTCTCAACTAGTTCATGCAAGGGTGTGAACATCCTATTTTGTGACTAGGTAAAGAAAGACCTTGGTTTGTTAGCCTCTTGTGTATTTTGCAATTTGTTGGTATTATGGTTTTTGTTGTTGCTGTTGTTGTTGTTGTTAAATGGAACCTTAGTTTCTTAGTTCACATTATTAGCTTGGTTTGAAGATCTTGTGAGATTAAAGGGAGTGGCTTTCAAATTATGTGCTTCAACAACCCCATCATTTGACAACACCCTTGTTGGTGTTCTTAAGACAAAAGTGATTGCTATTATTTGAAGTGCAATTATGATTGTTGGAATTGTTGTGGTTGTTAGAAGGATTTTTTTCCTTATAAAACTTGATTTCTCCACTCTTCAATAAAACTTATTCCATTGTGACTCCATTTTAAATCACTTCTTTAAAGGAATGTGGAAATTTCAATCTCAATCGATAGTTCATCTCCATGTTCAAACTATTCATAAAGATGTTCATTTTTTCTTTCTCAGGTACACTTCTAGCGTATCGAGTGAATACTACCCTCCATCTTTGCAAGAAAGTCAAGAATACTTCCCCATCACATTGTTTTGTGTTACATAGGTTAATCATGGTGACCTCGTGTTTGATTTTATATGATTAATGAGTCACAACTTTGGAAGCTAGCTCTTTAAAAGTTTGAATATCAAATGGTAATTTGGAAAACCATTCCATTGCAGCCCCTCCCAAACTTCTTGGAAATAATTTCATTAAAAATGTGGTATCGTACATGAATTCTAAGCTTAAAGCACAAAACTCCCTCAAATGATCTTCCAGATCACATGCCCCCTCATACTTTTCATATTTAGGAAAAATTGCATTTGTGGAGAACAGTACCATAATTAGGGATTTGTCAAATGGAAATGGACATAAAGCTTTAATTGAAAATGGCTTAGGAGCCATTTTTTTCTTCATGTTATCCAATTGCATTTGAAAAAATTAAATTGTTTGATCATGATGTCAATTGGGTTAGCATCATCCTCTTTCTTCTTCAACTTATTGACATCATAATCATGGGGAAGTTTCATGCCCGCTTGTGCTAGGTTGAAGAAATACTTCTCCCTATCTTTTTCTAGGAATTTCTCCATGAGCTTCTTGAAGAATGGAATTTGAACCACCTCATCTACCCTTTCCTTAGTGGCCTCCAAATTGTAACTTAGTATGTCATCTACCCTTTAGGACTATTAGTACACCCTAGGTTCCTTTAGGAACCCTATTGTGACATAAAACTCTTTAAGAACTTTTAAGATCCTTAAGACATAGAATCTAGGACCACTGAAGACCTAATAGGACCCCTTAAGACCTAATAATATTGTACTTGAGACCTAATAAAACTAATATAACCTATTAAAACCAATTAGTACATCCTAGGAACCTTTAGGACTATTAGTACACTGTAGGTTCCTATAGGACCCCTATTGTGACATAAAACTCTTTAAGAACCCATAAGATCCTTAAGACCTAGAATAGGACCACTTAAGACATAATAGGACCCCTTAAGACCTAATAAGACTATACTTAAGACCTAATAGGACTAATATGACCTATTAAAAGCAATTAGTACATCCTACAACCCTTAATACCTAATAAGACCACTTACTTGACCTAATAAGACCTATTAATACCAGTTAGTACATCCAAGGACCCTTTAGGACTATTAGTACACCCCAGGTTCCTTTAGGACCCCTATTGTGACATAAAACACTTTAAGAACCCTTAAGATCCTTAAGACATAGAATCTAGGACCACTTAAGACCTAATAGGACCCATTAAGACCTAATAAGGTAGGACTTGAGACCTAATAGGAATAATATGACCTATTAAAACTAATTAGTACATCGTAGGACCCTTTAGGACTATTAGTACACCCTAGGCTCCTTTAGGACCCCTATTGTGACATAAAACTCTTTAAGATCCCTTAAGATCCTTAAGACCTAGAATAGGACCCCTTAAGACCTAATAGGACCCTTTAAGATCTAATAAGACTAGACTTAAGACCTAATAGAACTAATATGACCTATTAAAACCAATTAGTACATCCTATGACCCTAAGACCTAATAAGACTAGACTTAAGACCTGATATGACTAATATGACCTATTAAAACCAATTAGTACATCCTAGGACTCTTAAGACCTAATAAGATCAATTAAGACCTAACATGACCCCTTAAGACTTAATAAGACTGGACTTAAGACCTAATAGGACTAATATGACCTATTAAAACCAATAAGTACATCCTAGGACCCTAAAGACCTAATAGGACCACTTAAGACCTAATAGGATCCCTTGAGACCTAATAAGAATGGACTTAAGACCTAATAGGACTAATATGACCTATTAAAACCAATTAGTATATCATAGGACCCTTAAGACCTAATAAGACCACTTAAGACCTAATATGACCCCTTAAGACCTAATAAGATTGGACTTAAGACCTAATATGACAAATTTTAAATGTATTCAGATATTTGTTTCCATTTTACATGCAGTTATAACACGTAATCAGGTGCTTAATTGTTAACACTTATATTTCATATGTTACATCTAGATGGCCACTCAAGATGTACCAACACATGATGTACCAACTCAGGATACACCTTTCACTCCCTATTTGGTGACTCTTTTTCAGACTGCCCAAGTAGAGATGGATTGACTTAGAGAGTCCATCCATACATCAGAGCCATGTGGCATATACATAGATATTTGTATCACTATATTAAGGAGTTTGGAGGATATGACTACTAGACTGAGATCCTACTCTTCCCTCACACCACAGGTTGTTGATAGTATTTTTTGAGAGTTGAGAGTTTAGGTATTAGGTGATGTTTCCTTGGAGAAGGGCCAGGGCCGTGTCCCCAAGGAAATCATCAAATGAGAGGTTTTCCCATTTTATGAGGGGAAGCCCAAGGTGAGGGAATATCAGGTTAGACAATGTGAGATTCCACATATCTCATGCATGATATACCCTCATTTTCTCACAGTGCATGGTCGTTATCCTAATAATGTCCAGATTCCATTATATTTTGCACAACAATTATACATTGAGTTCCATTTGGGACTCAGGGTCAACTATTTAGATCTTCCCAGATATTACAGTCTGGGGCACTGTAGAGCTACAAACCATGATCAACATCATAGGGATGATCAATTTTTCATTCTCATTTGGTGTGAAATGTGTCTTGCACCATTCAAAAACATCATGTGCATTTTTTATATGAACTCCCTTATAATTTATTTGATACTTTCGTAGAGCATGTTTGATGTAAGATCCAACACCATCATGTTCACCTTTTCCATGTCCATTCCAAAAGAAAATCCATACATGTGGTATGTTTTCATTATGATGATATCTACATAATGCATAAAATGGTCTGGATGATTTGAATTGTGCAGCACATCCATCTATTCAAACATAACTTTTATCAATTTTTATACCTCTTTCTTTCAAATTTGTAAAAAACATCTTGAAGCAGTTTTATACATAATGAATGTCATGCTCTCTATCATCACTTATATAAAAAATAATATTCCTTCTTGATGACCCGTGCTTCAAATGTGCTCTTAATACCATCCAAATCTAATTGTGTGTCAATAACACACATGTACCATAATAGTAATTTTCTCTAAATAATAATATTTTGATTGAATTGCCTTTTGATGAACAAAGGAATAGTTTTCAGCTAAATCAACAACTAATACAATAGTTCCAAGTGGGAAATTGTCTTTCAGTGTTTGGAATTGTTGTGTTTGCCACTTTGCAAAAAAATCATGATGAATGTAGGGTTGAATCAATTTTTAAAATTTTTCCATAAATACTCCAACATTTATCTCCTCTTCAACATATTCTAACCTTTTTTATTCTTTCCCAAATTTTTTTTCATTCTTTACATATTTGTAACTCTTGCAATTTACCATCTTTGTTACATCAATGTTTTCATTTTTCAAAGGAAAAAGAGTCAAATCAGCACATGTTTGACATATTCCTTTTATGCAATTTATTTTTCCAACTGCATCATCTATTTTGTCACATAAAATGGATGTTATGAACTCACTTCATCTACTAGGAGGAGCATTTTCAAAACCATAAGTGTCTTCTACAAAATTTTGAAAAACCTGATAGTGGAGATCAAATTCAATATGATAACGACAACAACAAGTTTCAAACACTTTGTTTGTCCTGATATAATATGGATTCAATCTTTCAAACAATGTTTGCCCAATCTTTATATTAGGATTTGAACTACAAAATGACACATGCATTTCATGTTGTGTTGTGTCCAACCAATGTTTCGTATGATATTCATATTGATTAGCTGAAATTCTATGTTTGATAACATCTCTACTATTTGATGAAGGATGTGTATTATCATTCCAAAATAATGTGACCAAATTCTTGATTCCTCCATCAATCCTATCAGAATAAGGAGCTCTACACATGATTTCCCAATTGCCTTCCAAGGTTCTATCATCCAAAATCATTCTCCTATTACTAAAACCAATCTAAGATGAAATTGAAGATATTTCTCTTTTTTAGAGCATAGTGTTACCTACAATGGATGTCAACATAACTTTTCTTGTAATGGTCTTATCTTTAGTTTGAGATCGCTTCCCTACCTGGTTCAAACCTTTCCTAAGATTGTGAATCATATCAGTTTGCATGTCAACAACTTTTCTCTTCTTTGATGTTGTGTCTATACCCAATAATTTTATTGCCCCTTCCAACTTCTTGTTTATAAGTACAACTGAAAGAATTTGGGCTTGTTCAAGTATTTATAAATTATCAAATTTAGCTAATATTTATCTTTCTATAATATTCATTGACCTCTTCTTAGAAAGACTTAAGGGCTAAACATTAGCAAGTGATCTCAAATTCTCCACATTTATTGTAAGTAAATGATCTAAGTTTCTATAATTAATATTTCTCTATGAAGTAAGAGCTAAATTTATAAGTTCATACATACCAGTAGGATCACGTGATCCTAAAAATTTCCAACATCAATTGCTTGAGCTTCCATAGGGAGTGATCCCAACCCTTCTTCAATGTTCAATTACTCGACTTGACTTTACCCTCCTACTTCATCTTCTCCTTCACCTTCTTTAGTTTTATGATAATATGGCAATGCAGCTTCACAATTTCTATATTCAGTACTAGGTGAGCTTTTTCTAGTAGATTTACCTTGTCTTCCCTTCTTGTTCCCCATTTTTTCTCTTGAAAAAATTTCTTCCAAAAGATCAGCAATAAAAATTCTTTTCTTCAAAAAAATACTTTGATATAATATTTCTCCTCTCCAAAATTATGCCTTCGAAAAAAAATAGAAATTGTATTATATTAAAATGGAAGCACTTCCATCTTGGCAAGTTTAGCACCCTCATTTAGTGCATTTACATGATATATTTTCATTTAGGATGCATCATCACTTAGTAACTCTTCATCTCTAGGTGAAATTAGGTTAGGATCCTTAGGATTCTCCTTGGTTTCCTTCTTTGTGGCTCTATTTTCTAGGTAGGACCTATGTATTGGTCCTCCTAGCCTTCATCACATCTCTTCTAGGCCCCTGTTCCCTTTTCTAACATTCTATTCTATTTTCCCATCATCCTAGGTCCCTAGCTAACCTAGGAACTGTACTGATGACATGTAACTAATTAAATATTTGAAGATGTTAAGTTGATGATCATGCAAGGCATTAAATTAGTTAATGTATTCTATTGTCATTCATGTCAACTTGATATAATCTATATTGTCATGAAAATACTGCAAAAAACTTCAAATAACTGATGAATCAAGGCTATGCTATCACTAATGCATAAAAGTCAATTATTCACTAAGTGACTGTATACACTAACGGAGTGCACACTGATGGTCAGAGTAAAAGAGTAGAGTCATAGTGTTACCTAGCGAGCTAATGCATAACATTACCAATGAGAAAAGTCACAGTGTTTCTCAATGAGCAAAACACAGAGTAACCTGACAGAAATAATTTCAGTGTTGCCTGATGGAGAAGACAAGGATGGAGATCCTAATGACAACTGAAGTCACACTAACCAAATAGTCAGTTATCACTGATGACTAACTAAAGTGTTGACTGATAGAATAGAGAGTTTAGATAATGACAAAATGCTTAGCTGTCAAGAAGCTAAAGATAGACATAATGGATACTTATCATTGTTTTAATCATCCAGATAAAGTTGGAGATAAGTAATTTATTTAAAGCTGATTTGTCCAGTTGGAAAGAAGATCTCTTTGAGAAAAAACTGGAGTTTTCCTTAAATCTATTGGTGAGAATTGGGGAACACACCAAAAATCAAGAAAGCCAAGAAAAGGGGAAATCATGTCTATATAGAGACAAACCCAATTCATTACAAATGGAGAACTGTGGGGTGAACAAGAGGAGAGGAAAGATGGTAAAGAAAATCTGAAGAAGAAGAAAGTCTTCTTTCAGTCCTGATCAATAAGCTAAGGAAAGAGCTAGATTTTGCAAACACCGACAAATAGTGAGACAAGTATCATAGAGCATGACAATGTAGAGAAAAGGTATAAGTGATGATATTGATCAGAGAGGTAATGGACTTACAATAGATTTGAAAATTTTCAATTAATTTGTATGTATGAACAAATCAATAGTGTTTAATTTTAACCATTGAAGCATAGAGCCTCTTAACCAAGAAGGACTTAAAAGTCTTTGACAATTTAGATACATCCCAAGGAGTATCAAAAAGTTTGATCACAAAAGTACCATTGGATATGCCTGATACCTATTGACAGGCCAAGTGAGTGTTTGATCAAGGATGGTAGCATTAGATGCCAGATACTAGTTGATAAACTATTTATAAATCCTCTAACAAGGTCACACCTAATAGTGTGTTTGTAACCTTTAACAGGGTTGGCTCTTAATAGGGCTCACTTCACAAGAGTGAAAATTTGGGGTACCGGTCCCAGTGTTTTTTTCCCTTAACAGGGTTTCCACGTTAAAAATCCATGTGTTATGTTTTTATGTTTTATTACTTTACTATTTTACATTTCACATATGCATTTCTGGATTGATCAGTATACTCTACATATTTACTATATTTTGGTAAATAGTTAACTACTTATCCGTAATCATACATAAGAGAGATTTACAAAGCAATTCGACAAGTAGAAAATTGATAAAAGTATTTCAAGGCATACATCTTGTAGGACAGAAGATAACTTGAGACATAATTTGTGGTTATAAGTTTTAAGGGTTTATTTAAGGATTAATTTTTGAGGCCACTGATTCACCCCCCTCTTAGTTATTACTAACAATTGGTATCAGAGCTTGTGTTCTTAGAAGGAAGGTTTCAAGACCTAAGTCAAAGATCACAACATGAACAGACGAGATGTGCCCAAGTTCAACAAAGATAATTTTGCTTCATGGTAGAGTAGAATCATACTCCACAAGTAGCAAGTATTGGTAATGATGTTACTCAATACTTAGATGCTAAATATGTGTTTCCCATAGGAGCACCAACAATTGAAAAATTGAGAGAGAAGCATGAGAATAATTTCATGATGATAGATCTTTCCTCCTCACTCTCTGATGCTGAATTTGAAGATGTAAAAACCTGCAAGACTGCAAAGCAGATGTGGGACAAATTGATGCTTGTACATGGTAGTGACACGAATGTTTTGATAGCCAAGGCAGAAAGCCTTAGAAGAAATTTTGATGATCTCAAAATGAAAGAAGGTTAAAACATCACTCAGTACATCATAAGAATCAAAGAGGTAATAAATTCTATCCAAGGAGTTGGAGGTGTACTAGAAGAAGATATAGTGGTAAGTAAAATTCTACGAACCTTACTGCCTACTTATGCTATTAGAGTATCTGCCATTCAAGAAATGAGAGCAGCAGAAAATAGCAATGTTACTCTAGACAGTTTAATTGGAAGAATTATTTCATTTGAATTGAATAAATTTGATAATAGTGTCTTACCAAACATAGGGTCTACATTCAAAACTTCTATGAGAATAAGTAAATCGAGTCATAAAAACACTATGAGAAAAGATAGTGATAGTGAAAGTGAAGAGGATGATATTGATGAAATTAAAGCACTTATGGCTAGAAGAATGTAGAGAAGCATAGTTAAAGACAAAGGTAAATTAACACTTGTTTTTTTGTTAATTGTAAAGAGATTGGACACCTTTCTACAAGATGTCCTAATAGAAGAAAAGATGACAGAAGTAATGACAGATCATTTGAAAAAAAGTCTGAAAGAGGTAATTATAGAAGCTACCGAAAATCAGAAAGAAGAGATTCTCGAGACTACAAGGACAAAGGAAAGAAGGCCAGTTACCTAGAAAAATGCAAAGATGATGAAACTGACATCGAATCTTATGAAGACATTGAGATGGTGTTTGTAGCAGTAAAAGATGATTCAAATGATGATGAAGAAAGGTATGTATAAACAACACTCATATCTAAAGTTAGTAAAAATGATGTTTGGATCATAGATAGTGGCTACACTCACCATATGATTGGTGATAAGAAACATTTTGAGACTTTTGAATACTATGAAGGTGGTTCAGTAAGAATGGGTAATGACACACCTTGTCCAGTAGAAGGTAGAGGAACCATAATGTTGAATAACCAGATAAAATGTGAAAATGCTTATTGGGTAAATGGATTGAATTATAATCTATTGAGTGTTTCTTAGTTGAATAATTCAGGTCACAGAGTAGAATTTGAAAATAAGAAGGAAAAGATCTTCAATAAATCAGGAAATTTGATTGCTACCGGTAAGTAGACAAAAGGTAACTTATTCTATCTGAATGATACTAACACCACTTGTTTGATTTCTACAAATGAAGACATATGGTTGTGGCACAAAAGATTGTGTCATGTGAACTTTGAAAACATGATAAATATTAGCAAAAAGAGAAATATCAGAGGCTTATTGATGGTGACCAAGCCCAACAACATCATGTGTAAGAATTGTCAAAAAGGTAAAATGACAAAGTCTAGTTTTAAAATCAAAATCCATACATCTGATGCAATTCTAGAATTAGTCCATACTGATTTATGTTGACCTATGAGGACAAAGAGTTATTATGAAGATATATATTTTATTCTCTTTGTTGATGATTACTCTAGAATGATGACAGTCATGTTTCTAAATGATAAATCAGAAGCATTTAAGATGTTTAAATGGTATAAGGCAATGGTAGAGAAGAAAAGTGGCAAAGAATTGAAATGATTAAGGTTAGATAGAGGAGGGAAATTTATTTCAGTTGAATTCACTAACTTTTGTAACAAGCATGGAATCAAAAAATAGGTCTCTAGACCGAGAACACCACATCCAAAGGGAATTGCTGAAAGAAGGAACAAATCTATAGTTGATTGTGCAAGGAAACTAATGATAGAGAAAGGCATCACCCAAATCTTCCAGAGGGAAGTTGTTAGTACTACTATTTACACATTGAACAGAGTATAGTTAAAGAAAGACACCAAGAAGACACCTTATGAGCTATGGTATGGATACACACCCAATGTAAGTTATTTCAAAATTTTTGGCAGTCAATGGTTTATCTTAAAAGATGATAGAAATGGAAAACTTGACTCCAAGAGTGATGAAGGAACCTTTCTAGGGTATTCCACCAAGAGAAAGGCATATAAATGTCTAAATAAAGCCTCTAACAAAATTGTTGAAAGTGCAAATGTAAAGATAATTGAATTTACAGAGAAGAATGAATAGGAAAGAACTAAAGAATGAGAGGACTACAATATGTTTACTTACAATGAGGAACCTGACACTCTACCTGACCAACAATGTAGAGCTCCTGAGAAATAGATCACTGCACCCAAGCATCAGGCTGCAAATATCGACGATCAGAATATTGCTCAAGATGATGCACGTAGTGATGGAGAATAGATGAAGAACAAAATGATGATCAAGCTGATAGAAAAAGAGCTGAACCCATACTTGCAAGATAGGTTAGAAGGAATCATCCATAGAATCAAATCATAGGAGATAATAATGTTGGTATGAGAGCCAGAAGTAAGTCTTTGAATACAAGATGTCTTATTTATGATTATGAGCCCAAATCTATCAATGCTGCACTAGATAATGAAGAATGGATAAGTGCTATGAATGAGGAGATTGAACAAATAGAGAAAAACAAGACATGGACATTTGTACTAGGACCAGATAACAAGAATGTCATTGGTACAAAATGGATATTCAGGAATAAGATGAATGAGAATGGATAAGTCACAAGAAATAAAGAAAGAATAGTATTCAAGGGGTATGCACAAGGAGAAGGGATTGACTATGGAGAGAATTTTGCACCCGTTTCTAGGCTAGAAGGAGTAAGAATATTACTTGCTTATGCTGCATATAAAGGCTTCAAGGTATATCAAATGGATGTCAAGTCTGCATTCCTGAATGGAATACTTGAGGAAGAGGTATACATTGAGAAACCAGAACGGTTTGTTTATCCAGACAAGAGGAACATGGTATGTAGGCTACACAAATCCTTGTATGGACTGAAACAAGCACCCCAAGCCTAGTATGAAAGACTTCATTCCTTTCTTATAAGTATTGGATTTGTAACGACTAGTGAAAATAGTAATCTTTATTTGAAGAAAGATACTGATGCTAACATTTTGATTGCTGAGATATTTTTTGATGACATCATATTTGGAGGCAATGATATGCTATGCAAATCATTTGAAAATGAGATGAGCAAAGAGTTCGAGATGTCTATGTTTGGGGAGATCAAGTTCTTTCTTGGTCTACAGATCATGCAACAAGATGAAGGTATTTTCATTACACAATCCAACTACATCAAAGGAGTACTAAAAATATTCAAGATGGAAGAATCCAAATCAATTGGAACACCGATGGTAACTATATGTAAGCTAACAAAGGAAGACAAGTCATCAGAGGTAAATCAGACTTTGTATAGATCAATGAATGGAAAACTCATGTATGTTGTACATACTAGACCAGATATTGCACATGAAGTAGGAATAGTTGCTAGATTTTATGCTAATCCTAGGGAATTGTATATGACTGCTGTGAAAAGTATCCTAAGATATCTGAAGAATACTGAGGAATATGGCATATGATATAGAATAGAAGGCAAATTAGAACTTAACGGCTTTACCAATGCTGATTAGGCTAGAAATATTGATGACCAGAAGAGCACAACTGGAGGAGAATTCTTTATGGGTGACAAACTTGTCACATGGATCAGCAAGAAGCAAGGATGCATCTCTTAGTCTATAGCAGAAGCACGGTATGATGTTGCTGATGTAAACTACTCAAATATTGCATGGATCAAATAGTTACTGGAAGGTATGCATATAAATTTTTTAGATCCAATAATTATCTAATGTGATAATACAAGTGCAATAAACATTTCCAAGAATCCATTCATGCATGCTAAAACAAAGCATATTGCGATCAAGTATCATTATTTGAGAGAACAAGTTCAGGAAAAGGAGGTGATACCTGAGTATGTTCAATCTAATGAACAATTGGCTGATATCTTCATCAAGCCACTACCCAAGGATGCATTTGATTACTTGAGAAAAAGACTAGGGTTCAGACCCTTGTCTACTGGTCAGTAAGCTGACTAGAAGGCTGCATCAACCTGCATATTATCAGAATATCATTCATGTTGATGCAAGAAAAGAGATGGACTACAAAGATACATATATACACAACAAGGTATTTATCTACTCTGAGAACCATAGTTATTACTGATGGATTAGAAAATTCAAGGAATATATTATGGATAGAAAGGATCCATTTGGCATCACTGTCAAATACTTGTTTGAAAAAGATGTTTGTTTGGCATTGTTGTCAAAGGGAGAGAGTTATCTCATTATCATACAAAGATTATATCCATTATCAACTCAGGGAGAGATTATATCCATTGAAATATCCAAAAGTAGAATGTAACAAGAAAGGGAGAGTAAACACAAAAGAAGAGAATTGCTGACAAGAGACATCAAAAGAAAGGAGAATAGCCAAAGGGAGAGAGTTTGACATAGAAGGAGAACACATCACATCAGAGAAAGAAAGATTCTACATCTATCCAGTGAAGGGATTGAAGATAGAAAGAAATCTGCAAGAGTCAAATCAAAGCTATTTGAGCTTACCGATAGCCAGACATTTGTACGAGTTACATTAGAAAAGCTTGATGAAACTGTATATTTTATATTGTATTAGTAATAGTATGATAATGTAGTATGTTTCCATCAATGCCAAAGGGAGAGATTGATGACATGTAACTAATTAAATGTTTGAAGATGTTAAGTTGATGATCATGCAAGGAATTAAATTAGTTAATGTATTGTATTGTCATTGATGTCAACTTGATATAATTTGTATGGTCATGAAAATACTACCAAAGACTTCAAAGAACCGATGAATCAAGGCTATGCTATCAGTAATGCATATGAGTCAAGTATTCATTAAGTGACTGTATACACTGATGAAGTGCACAGTGATGGTCAAAGTAAAAGAGTAGAGTCACAGTGTTACCCAATGAGCTAATGCACAACATTACCAATGAGCAAAGTCACAGTGTTGCCCAATGAGAAAAACATAGAGTAACCTGATAGAAAGAATTTTAGTGTTCCCCAACGGAGAATACAAGGATGGAGATCCTGATGACAATTGAAGTCACACTCATGGAACAATCAGTTATCACTGATGACTAACTGAAGTGTTGATCGACTGAATAGAGAGTTTAGAAAATGAACAAATGCTTAGCTGTCAAGAAGCTAAAGGTAGACATAATGGATACTTATCATTGTTTTAATCATCCAGATAAAGTCAGAGATAAGTAATTGATTTAAAGCTGATTTGTCCAATTGGCAAGAAGATCTCTTTGAGATAAAAATAGACTTTTCTTTAAATCTATTGGTGAGAGTTCTGGAACATGCCAAGAATAAAGAAAGACAAGAAAAGGGGAAATCATGTCTATATAGAGACACACCCAATTCATTATGAATCAATAATTGTGGGGTGACCAAGAGAAGAGGAAAGATGCTAAAGAAAATCCAAAGAAGAAGAAAGTCTTCTTTCAGTCCTAATAAACAAGCTGAGGAAAGAAGTAGATTCTGTAGACACCGACGAACAATGAGACAAGCATCACAAAGCAGAACAGTGTGGAGAAATGGTATAAGTGATTATATTGATCAAAGAGGTAATGGACTTACAATAGATCTGAAAATCTGCAATTAAGTTGTATGTATGAACAAATCATTAGTGTTTTAGTTTAACCATTGAAGCATAAATCCTCTTAACCGAGTAGGACTTAAAAGTATTTTACAATTGAGATACATCCCAAAGAGTATCCAAAATTTTGATCACAAAAGTAGCATTGGATATGCCTGATACCTATTGATAGGCCAAGTGAGTGCTTGATCAAGGATGGTAGCATTAGATGCCAAATACTAGTTGAAAAACTATTTCTAAATCCTCTAACAAGGTAACACCTAATTGTGTGTTTGTAACCTTTAACACAGTTGGCTCTTAACAGGGCTCACTTCAGAAGAGTGAAAATTTGGGGTACCAGTCCCAGTGGTTTTTTCCCTTAACAAGGTTTCCATGTTAAAAATCCATGTGTTATGTGTTTATGTTTTATTACTGTACTATTTTACATTTCACATATGAATTTATAGATTGATCAGTATACTCTACATATTTACTGTGTTTCGATAAATAGTTAATTGCTTATTGGTAATCATACAAAAGATAGATTTACAATGCAATCTAACAAGTAGAAAATTGATAAAATTATTTCAAGGCACACATCTTGTAGGATAAAAGATAACTTGAGACATAATCTATGTTTATAAGTTTTAAGGGTTGATTTAAGGATTAATTTTTGAGGCCATTGATTCACACCCCCCCCCCTCTTAGTTATTACTAACACTATACTACCACTCTAAGTTGACCAGCCTGAAACCTCAGGTTAGGGTCAAGATCAACACTAAACTAGGTGAGGGTTGAGGTTGACCTTGACCTAGGTTAGTGTCAAGGTTGACCTTGACCTAGGTCAAGGTTGAGTATGACCTTGACCTTTTTTGGGTTTTTGTTCCCGCTTTAAAATTTGGATCATAGAGGAACCCTAAATACAAACTTGGTCCCCGGATCTGAATGCAGAAGGGTTTTTATTCAAAATATAATTAATGCATTCCCTCCTTAGTTGGTTATTGTGATTAGACCATAATTTGAGGTAAAATTTTAATTAGGAGCCCTCACATTTCCCTAGGAGGCTTACCTTGAAATCTCTATATAAGCACTCTCTTTTGCCTTCATTCGACAATACGATATATTTATGACATGAGATAATGCTATGACATGGTGATGATATGAGATGATGATGCAAGAATGGAGGAGGATGATATAGGAGGAGAAGATATGATGATTCCTTGATGCAAGAAAGCATTTTTGGACAATCTATTTTTGACATTCATTGGAGCAAGAAAGAGTCCTTCAATGCTTCCTTCTTCTTTGATCTACTACTTTCAACATTCAAGCATTAAAAAGATACAATCATGGGGTAGAAACTATGGATTGTGAGTTTGGTAGGAGTAATTTAGCCTTGGGGGCTTTTTATTCTTTCTTTATCATATTCAAATCTATGCATTTCTCTCTCATTTTCAATTCATACTAGGGTTTTAATTCTAGAGGATTAGATCTTGGCATTACACATTCAAAGATCTTCCTACAAGAAAAACAAACACATATTCCATTGCATCCGGCTATTTGTGGAGGTGGAGATCACCAAAATGGTTTTTTGACTAAGAAAAAAAGGTATATAGCCACCCTAAAACACCATTTTTAGATATCTACAGTTGCTATTTTGGGAGTTGCAGAGCAGATTTGGATACCCTTTTTGGCAAACTTTCAGAATACGCAAACAAAATTTCCGTCAGAGAAACACAGGTCAAGGTCAACATAAAGGGGTCAAGGTCTACCTAGAGAAGAAAAGGAAAATGTTTTTGGGTTTTCTCTGTCTTTGTGTTTCTATTCCAGATCTGGTTGCATAGCTTCCAAAAACTCAGTACGAACACCCAAAAACAACAATTTCCATATCTTCTATGTTATGAGGTATGTATGTCATTTCATTGTTATTTGCAAACATTTCCATATTTATATTCCTTATCATTACAATGCAATTTAGGTGATTAATGAAGGAAGAGGGTCTCATTTATGTGTAATCCCCCATTGTTCTAAACCCTATCCACATCCACATTTTTTCACCTTACATTTTGGTGAACCCGTTTATGACAACAATTTATGTTTGGTGTTAGATTTGCATTTTATGTTAGATCTTACATTCATATAAAAGTATATTTATTTTATTCTCTTGCATTTATATTTCAAAAAAAATAAATCATAACAAAATTTCTTTATAAATACAAAAACATTTACATTTTCATGCTTGTAGTGTTACTTTGTGTTCAACATGTATGATTTTTGTTTGGAATACTTTGATGAGGATTTTATTGCAAAAGAGGATAGATCCCCTAATGAGGTACATGGAAGTGAGGATTAAAATTGTTCAAATAAGATCTCCATTGATCCTATTCCTATTTCATCCTCCTCTACAACCTCTTCAATTGACCTTTACCATAGGATGTGTGCATGGTTACCTTCATGTTCCACTATTTGCAACATTGATGCACCTAGGATGTTATATCCTAAACCTTTGTTTATGGTAAAAGGATGTCCTCAAATGAAAATTAAGGGTAAACCTAGAGATCCTTTGGATTTATTTGATAACACGAATTTCATTTCACATGCTTATTGCACATGGAATAACCCTCAGCCTATTGTCTAGGCTTCTTTATCTCCTTCTCAAACTATGCTTCCTCAAGAACCTAGGTTGCCATCTTCCTTTAAGGAGTATGACTTAGTTGAACAATTACGTGCTACTCCCGCTAAGATATATTTATGGGAATTGCTTCAAACTTCCCTAAAATATCATGAGGCATTGAAAAAATATTTATCCACCCTTCCTTCTTTGCTTCCTAATGAAGAGAATATTAATTAATTTTTGGAGTGCATGCATACTATACCTTTTGTACCTCCTATTGTGTTTTCTGATGATGATTTGCCTCCTCCTAAGGTGTAGAATCAATATGATGCTCTTATGGTTGTTTTTTCTATTAATCAAAGTATCATTCATAGAAAATTAATTGACAATGGATCTGGGATTAATGTTTGTAGAAGGATATGCTTAGGAAATTAAGGTTGATCTTACAAATATTCAACCTGATAATGTCCTGATTCATGGATTTGATAATATTGCAAAGAGAACTTTGGGAATTATTACACTTCCTCTTAAGGTTGGTCTAGTTATTCTCAATACACCTATTCATGTTATGCCTAGACCTCTCAATTATAACCTTCTTTTAGGTAGACCTTGGTTACATACTATGCATGCAGTTCCTTCCACTCTTCATCACAAGGTTAGGTTTATTTATAGAAATTTTATGTATACGCTACATGTGGATGACACACCGAATCCTTGCTTAAATGTAGAATATGCTAAAGTTTTTGAACCTCTCCAACCAAGTAAAGAACCTAAGAGGCCAGGTGAGATTAAACAAACTAAAACTCCATCTTCTTCTTTGATTGGGGATTATTGGGGAATGTTGGACTTTAATCCTTATTTTATTACGAAATATAAAGTTTCTAATTTGGAATTCATGAAAAAACAAAGTGGGTTTGAAAAAAAAGTTTTTACTCCTTCCCCACTTTGTGTAGAATTAAAAAGTTACTTTGTAGCTGCCTCAATTGATAAAACAATTGAAATAATAAAACCTGATTGCTATGACATTGTGACATATGTGGCTCCTTTGAATCAATCTGATATGGCTGATAGATATGGTTCTTGTTATCATTTTCTCAATAAATATGGATTTAATGGGAAAGGATTTGGTAAATATGAACAAAGTATACAAGTACCTTTGGACAATGAAATTTATGATTATACATATGGATTGGGATTCAACCCTTACAAACAACCATCGACTTTTCCTCTCAATGTTAATCATATTTGTGGAGGACATTTGATGTTTCTTGACCCACTCCTCATTGACATGGATCAAAAACCTACCTTGGATGTTTTTCCCAAAGATGAAGCCTTAGCAGATTTTTTAGGAGCTTATTAGTATCTACCTATGTTTCATCATAAAATAAGGAAGCATTATTGTCTAAATACAAAAGCTTATTTTGGAGAACATGATGAATAAGATATTTCTCCTTTACCAATGGATTCTCTGATACAAAGTAATTTGATAATAACTGAGACTATTGAGGTTCAAGTGGATGCAAATGACTTGGAGAAGATGATAAAAATTGGGAAGTGTTTGAATCAAGATGACCGTGATTAGTTGGTTTTCCTTTTACTTGAATTTAAGGATATTTTTTCTTGGACATATTCGGATATGTCAGGTATAGATCCTAAGACTGTTACTCACAATATTGTTCTCAAACCAAATGCTAAATGTGTGAAGCATAAAATCTGAAAGATGAATCCAAGAATTGCCTTATTAGTTAAGGATAAAATTGAAAAATTATTGGGTGTTGGATTCATTCTCTCTATTGATTACTCAGATTGGATTTCAAACATTGTGGCTATTTCAAAAGGAGAAAATAAGATAAGAATATGTACTGACTTCTGAGATTTAAATAAGGCATCCTTAAAAGATGATTTCCCGTTACCTAATATTGATATGATTGTGGATTCAACAATGGGTCATGCTCTATTATCTTTTATGGATGGATTTTTGGGCTATAATCAAATATTTATTCCTATCAAAGATCAACTTAAGACCGCATTTATAACACCTTGGGGAACATTTGATTAGGTCATGATGCCTTTTGGATTAAGAAATGCAGGAGAAAGTTATCAGTGAGCCGTGACTTTGATTTTTCATGATTACATTCATAATATTATTGAGGATTATGTGGACGATATCTTGGCAAAATATATACAAAGAGAAGGTCATGTTAGTATTTTACGACAAATATTTGAAATGATAAGAAGTTACAATATGAGATTGAATCCTAATAAATGTGCCTTTGGAGTTGATTTTGGACACTTATTGGGGTTTATAATCTCTAAGCGAGGCATAGAGGTAGATACTAAAAAGATTGAAGCTATTGTTAATATGCCTCCTCCTAAGAAAATTTCTCAGTTATGAAGTTTACAAGGAAAAATTCAATCTATTTGTCGCTTTGTTTCCAACTTAGTTGATAGAACTACTCCTTTTACTTAATTTCTTAGAAAGGATACTAATTTTTCTTGGAATGAGGAATGTAAAAAATACTTTGAGAAATTTAAGGAGTATCTCACCAATCCTCCTATTTTGCAACTTTCTCAATTGGATAAACCCTTTTATCTGTACACTTCAGCCACTCTGAATGCGGTGAGTGCGTTGTTGGCTCAGCATGATAGTGAAGGTAAGGAAATACCTATGTACTATATTAGTCAGACTTTACTTGATTAGAAGAAAGATATAAAAATTTGGAAAAACAATGCTTAGCTTTAGTTTATGCTTGTCATAAACTCAGGCATTATCAATTAAATGTTGAAGTCAATGTGATTGTTATATTTGATCCTTTAAAACATCTTTTCTCAAAAACTGATCTCTCTGGCCTACTTGCATAGTGGGTGATGTTACTTAAGGAATTTGATCTAAATTTAATTTCTCAAAAGTCAAGTAAAGGACAAGCTTTAACAGATTATTTGGTTGAAGCTTCTTGTCCTCATTCCGATACATGCTTTACTTCAATATAATTCCTCGATGAAAACATTCTAGATATTAAACAAGATGATGTTTGGGAATTATATTTTGAGGGATCTAGATGTAAGATAGGTTATGGTGTTGGCATTATCTTGATCCCTATGTCATATAAATTGAATTTTTCTTGTACTAACAATATTGCGGAGTATAAAGCTCTTATAGCTGGCTTACAAGAAGCTTCATCCCTTTATTAAAAACATGGGAATTTATGGAGATTCACAATTGATTGTGGAACAAATTAAAGGAGGTTATAAGAATAAGAATGATAAAATGACATAATATAGAGATTTGGCTCTTGATGTTCTTTCACAATTCTCTTCTTATACGATTCAAACTTTACCTAGGAAAGATAATCAACATGCAGACACCATGGCAAGCACAACTTCTTTGGTTTGTCTTGAGAATAATGTTGAAGACTTTCAATTTACTATACATACTCTTAAAATCCATGAAATTTCCAATGAGGTTACCTCTAATTGTTTTAATTTGCATTTGGATGAATGGTATTCTCATATCTTTCATTTTTTGAAAGATTATAATTTTCCTGAATCAGCAACAAGGAACATGCGTAATCATATTAGGATGCTTACAACACATTATAACATTTTAGGAGATATTCTTTACAAAAAATCTTATGATGGTTTGATACTAAGATGTCTTGGTAGAACTGAAATTACAATAGCTCTGGAAGAAGCTCATTCTGGTTCTTGTGGGGGACATTTTGGTGGAAAATCTTTAGTCAATAAACTTCTTAGAATGGGATATTACTGGAAAAAAATGGAGCAAGGTTCTTTTATCTTTGTTAAGAAGTGTCCTTAATGTCAAAAACATAGTAATTTGATTCATGCTCCTGCTTGTGAGCTTTGTAATCAAGTTTCTCCATGGCCTTTTAGTATTTGGGGTTTTTATCTTATTAGAAAAATCTCACCAG
The DNA here is from genome assembly GCA_018584345.1 of Thuja plicata. Classification (NCBI taxonomy): domain Eukaryota; kingdom Viridiplantae; phylum Streptophyta; class Pinopsida; order Cupressales; family Cupressaceae; genus Thuja; species Thuja plicata. The sequence goes on along the minus strand of MU228125.1, from coordinate 379,873 downwards.
CTTCTTCTCAAGGACATACATACATCCTGACGACTATAGATTACTTTATGAAGTGGATGGAAGTTGTCCCTCTCCATTCAACTACTGCGGATGTTATTTGTGATTTCATTCTTAACAATATTATAACATGATTTGGTATTCCTTCGATGATAGTTTCAAATAATAGTACCTCTTTCAAGAATAAAGAAGTCACAAAATTCTTGGAGAAATATTGAATTCAACATAGATTTTTGACTCCCTATTATTCTCAATCTAATGGTCAAGATGAAGCATCAAATAAAGTCATTGAAAAAATTATGAGGAAAATAGTTAATAATCATGCGAAAGATTGGCATATCCAACTTACCTATGCTTTATGGGCTTCTAGGACTAGTGTTTGTACTGCCACGAGTACTCCTTATAATATTGTCTATGGTACTGATGCTATTATGACTTTGGAATTGGAAATAACTTCTTTATGTGTTTCATTTCATGGGATAATTGACAAAGACACATTTTGGGAACTACAATTACAAGAGTTAGAAATGTTGGATGAGAAACGAATAAATGTTGTGGAACTGTAAGACCAGAAAAAGGCAGAAAAAGCATATCCAGGTAACCACAAACCCTAAACAATATGAAAACCTATATAATATAACATTAGATCCATTTAAATAGGAGTTCACAAACAATATGCAATAAAAACATAAGAACTCCCTTCAAGTGATGCTCAAATTCTCTCCTTTCTTCCCCATAGAGTAGATTATGTTGCTCTTTTGCCAATGAAAAAATTGCACAAGTGTTGAAAAGCCAATGTTGAAGCAAGAATACTACGAGATAGTGGTTCTAGCTTGAAAGAGAGAATTGAATCTCAATTTATAGAAATGAGAGACAATTTGGTGAATTAGAATTCATAAAATCAATGCATAATAGAGGGAAAACAAAAGAAGAAGGATGAAAGAAAATTAATAGGAAATGGGAAGCACAATTAAAGGAAAATGGATTGGGAAAGGTGGAAGAGCTCATGGAGCTAATTAATAGGAAATGCAGAACAATTAAAGGAGAGAACGTAAGAGTTCAATTTTTGAATTTAAAAACTCATTATTACCTCAAATTAGGAATTTAAGAATTAGGAAAATCCCATAATTCAAAAAGATGAGAAATTAATTAATTTAGGGAGACAATAGGAGAAGGGAATAAATAAAGTCAATTTATTTATTTGATTAGGACATAGGGATAAACTATGGGTTATTAATCCCAAGAGGAAAAGTTAGAGGGTTATTGGCCAAATTGAAGGCATTAATGTCCAATTGAATGGGTTTTGATGATATTAATAATGATTAGGATCAATTCCGATGATTCCAAAATAGTTTATGAAATCATGAGGCATCGACGAAATTTGAAAATGGTCTCACGATAATGATTGGAAATAATATAATGTCATCAATGAACTTGGATGACACCCAAGGATAAATAAAGATAAGGAGACATTAATGAACTTGGACAATGATCCTGAAATGTGAAAATGATAGCGAGGCATTGGTGAACTTTGACAATGCTCTCAAAATGATGATTGATGATGAAAAGGCATCAATGAACTTTGACAATGCCATAAGATTGATAGAAAGAGATTTATAAGCCATTGATATGAGTTTGGAATGATCTTGGATTGATTTAGGAAGATGATCAATTTGGCCAAAATGAGAGAAATGTTAGTAATTGAAGACATAGAAGAATGACACAATATTAGTGAATGATAAAGATCAAACACACAATATAAAAGACATGTTAAAAAGTGGGCACAAGCATTGAACCATTGTTTAGGTATCTACATTTTTCCCCTCTTTGATACAATGTGATTATGAGCATTGTGTCAAATAATAATTAAGAATCATGCCCCAGTGGATCGACAAGATGGATGTAGGATTCCCCCTCAGAAAATTGGGCAAAACTTGATATGAGGAAATTTTTTCAAAAATAAGGATGATTGTTAGGATTCACAGAAGAAATGTTAGCTTATTTTGACTTTCCATAAGCACAATTATATCATAAGAGCTTATTTTGATATATAAAAACCGAATGCGGTGCATCATGGCACAAAATGCTAGAGCGAGAAAGCCATCCCTTTGAATAAACAAATATGATGCAGACAAAGGATGATCTTCTCCATCTTGAAGCATATAGAAGGCATGCCCTATAATTTCATGAGATCATCAAACAGGCAGAAGAAAAAGCACAAACTGATCAGGAACCATCTTGGCTACTCTCATAAATTTAGATAATATGATCGAGTAGCATAGGAACATGATCAAAAAAAGAAAAATCAATGAAAGATAAAACACTCACTGAAACAATGTGAGCCAACAACCATTCAGATCATTTTTTTATTGGCCTTAAATGTTCTTTGTTTGATAGCTTAACTTTTGGTGACTGATTGGATGCTTGATTGATAGGTTGGATATATTGATTGATAGTTGAGATCGAAAGAATGAATAGGTCCAACCAGATTGAATGTTGAGTCACAATGATTCAGATCACACTTGTGAGAATATGATATCATTAAGCACAAAATGATGAATCTACCATAGATGTCTGCAAACATGATGATCGTTACACAAAAGAAAGATAGGTATGTACAAATTTATTGCAAATTTTGAAGAGATTTTTGCAATTTTTAGGATTTTGAGATATTTGAATTTTTTGTGATGATACTTTTTTTAGGACTTTTTATATTTTTTAGGATTTGTTTCATGTCTTTTTATTCTTTTTAGGGATTTTTTCAGCATCATATTTGATTTTTCAAGATTTTTTAAGGATATTATGCAATGTTTTGCATTTTTAGCTTCTTATTTCAATTTTTAGGATTTTTTGAAATTGCCCTTGTGTCTAGCAAGGGAAGGACATTTTGAAAGGAGAAATGGACTGGTAGATGGATGAAGGCCAAGGGTCATTGCATTGGATCTAGTTAGGTGCCAAGGACTATCCAAGAAATGGGATAACAATTTTTTTGTGCCAAGCAGAGGGAATGGTTAAGACAATGATAGGATAAGGAAAATAGTGTAGTTGATGGAATGCGAGAAACGGACATGTCAAGAGGTTTTTCTTTGAAAAAATGGTTTTGCATTGAACGTCCTTATTTTCATGAAGACCAAGATATGGAGTTTGATTGGACAATGTTAGGATATGAAAAGGATAATGACAGGATATGGATAGGATAAGCAAGATCAATAAGGGATAAGGGATATGACAGAAATGTTAGGATAGGATAGGAAATATGGACCAAAGGGATGTGGACAATGGAAAGTAGATAGGACATGTGATGCTTCAAGGAAGATTTGTAACCGTGTCAACATAAAAGTTGGGGAAAATAGGATAGGATAATGGATATGAAAGACATAGGAGAATGGAGGACATGCTGGGGATAATGGAGGATAATGACAGGAGTAATGGAGGATAACACATATGGTATCTACCCCCAAGTATAGACTGCAAGAAGTTCATATAATTACACATGACGCCTGTTTGCCAGGTTTTCATCATGGTACTTTCCCAAAGCTCCTATTTGCCAGGTTTTCACTATTGGATGAAATTATTTCTCTTGACTCTTTTTTTATGTGCTACCAAGATGCCTGTTTTCCAGGTTTTCATCAAGGAAACCTTTTTTTAATTATTTTTTTCCTTTTTTTTTAATTTTTTTTTGGCTTTTTGACTCTTTGGAAAAAAAGTAGATGCATTAAATGACATGGATGGAGGACTCAAGCGCCTTACTCTGTGAAATTTTATTTTGAAAGATATTGTGTAAAGACATTGGTAGGGTAATGAAAAAGTCAAATGAAGTGGGTGATTGGATACAGATGGGACAAGATTTATGAAAAGGATTGGATAGGTTTGATGAAAGGTTGGAAAATAGGTGTTAGATGATGGAGGGAGTGAAAGAAGGATGGATGTTGAATGGATGGATATGGGTGCAAGAACAACATGATGACATATAATTGATTGAATGTTTGAAGATGTTAAGTTGATGATCATGCAAGGCATTAAATTAGTTAATGTATTGCATTTTCATTGATGTCAACTTGATATAATCTGTATGGTCATTAAAATACTGCCAAATACTTCAAACAACTGATGAATCAAGGCTATGCTATCAGTAATGCATACAAGTCAAGTATTCACTAAGTGACTATATACACTGATAGAGTGCACACTAACGGTCAGTGTAAAAGTAACAAAGTCATAGTGTTATTCGACGAGCTAATGCATAACATTATTGATGAGAAAAGTCATAGTGTTGCCCGACGAGAAAAAAACAGAGTAACCTAACAAAGAGAATTTCAGTGTTTCCCGACGGAGAAGAAAAGGATGGAGATCCCAATGAAAACTAAAGTCACATCGACAGAACAGTCAGTTATCATTGAAGACTAACTAAAGTGTTGACCGACAGAATAGAGAGTTTAGAAAACAAAAAAATGCTTAGCTGTCAAGAAGCTAAAGATAGACATAATAGATACTTATCATTTTTTAAATCATCCAAATAAAGTTAGAGATAAGTAATTGATTTAAAGCTAATTTGTCTAGTTGGCAAGAAGATCTCTTTGAGATAAAACTAGAGTTTGCTTTAAATATATTGCCAAGAATTTTGGAACACGCCAAGAATCAAGAAAGACAAGAGAAGGGGAAATCATGTCTATATAGAGACAAACCCAATTCATTACAAATGGGGAATTGTGGAGTGAACAAGAGAATAGGAAAGATGCTAAAGAAAATATGAAGAAGAAGAAAGTCTTCTTTTAGTCCTGATCAACAAGTTGAGGAAAGAGCTAGATTAGGCAAACACTGACAAATAGTGAGACAAGCATCACAGAGTAGAACAATGTGGAGAAAATGTATAAGTGATTATATTGATTAGAGAGGTAATGGACTTACAATAGATCTAAAAATATGCAATTAAGTTGTATGCATGAATAGATCATTAGTGTTTCATTTTAACCATTGAAGCATAAAGCCTCTTAACCGAGAAGGACTTAAAAGTCTTCTAAAATTGACATAAATCCCAAGAAGTATCAAAAAGTTTGATCACAAAAGTAGCATTGGATATGCCTGATACCTATTGATAGGCCAAGTGAGTGTTTGGTCAAGGATGGTAGCATTAGATGTCAGATACTAGTTGAAAGACTATTTAAAAATCCTCTAACAAGGTCACACCTAACAATGTGTTTGTAACCTTTAAAATGGCTGGCTCTCAACAGGGCTCACTTCAGAAGAGTGAAAATTTGGGGTACCAGTCCCAGTGGTTTCTTCCCTTAACAAGGTTTCCACGTTAAAAATCCATGTGTTATGTGTTTATGTTTTATTACTTTACTATTTTACATTTCACATATGCATTTCTGGATTGATCGGTATACTCTACATATTTACTCTGTTTCGATAAATAGTTAACTGATTATCGGTAATCATACAAAAGAGAGATTTACAAAGCAATTCGACAAGTAGAAAATTGATAAAATTATTTCAAGATACACATCTTGTAGGATAGAAGATAACATGAGACATAATATGTGTTTATAAGTTTTAGAGTATCTCCCATTCAAGAAATGAGAGCACTAGCAAATAGCAATGTTACTCTAGACAATTTAATTGGAAGACTGATTTCATTTGAAATGAATAACTTTGATAATAGTGTCTTACCAAACATAGTGTCTACATTCAAAAATTCTATGAGAATAAGTAAATCAATTCATAAAAACACTATGAGAAAAGATAGTGATAGTGAAAGTGAAGAGGATGATCTTGATAAAATTAAAGCACTTATGGCTAGAAGAATGCATAGAGGCAAAGTTAAATTACCACTTATTTGTTTTAATTGTATAGAGATTGGACACTTTTCTGCAAGATGTCCTAATAGAAGAAAAGATCATATAAGTAATGACAAATCATTTGAAAAGAAGTCTGACAAAGGTGATTACAGAAGATACCGACAATCAGAAAGAAGAGATTCCCGAGACTACAAGGACAAAGGAAAGAAGGCCAGTTACGTAGAAAAAGGTAAAGATGATGACACTGACACTGAATCTGATCAGGACATTGAGATGGTGTTTGTAGCAGTAAAGGATGATTTAGATGATGATGAAGAAAGGTGTATAAACAACAATCATATCTAAAGTTAGTAAAAATGATGTCTGGATGATAGATAGTGGCTACACTCATGATATGACTGGTGATAAGCAAAAGTTTGAGACTTTTGAATACTATGAAGGTGGTTCAGTAAGAATGGGTAATGACACACCTTGTCTAGTAGAAGGTAGAGGAACCATAATGTTGAATAACCAGATAAAATTTGAAAATTCTTATTGGGTAAATGGATTGAATTATAATCTATTGAGTGTTTCTCAATTGAATAATTCAGGTCACACAGTAGCATTTGAAAATAAGAAAGTAAAGATCTTCAATAAATTAGGAAATCTGATTAGTACCGGTGAGCAGATAAAATGCAACTTATTCTATCTGAATGATACTGACACCACTTGTTTGATTGCTACAAATGAAGACATATGGTTGTGGCACAAAAGATTGTGTCATGTGAACTTTGACAACATGATAAATATTAGCAAAAAGAGAAATGTCAGAGGCTTACCGATGATTACCAAGCCTGAAAACATCATGTTTAAGAATTGTCAAAAAGGTAAAATGACAAAGTCTAGTTTTAAAAGAAAAATCCATACATCTAATGCATTTCTAGAATTAGTCCATACTGATTTATGTGGACCTGTCAGGATGAAGAGTTATTATGGAGATAGATATTTTATTCTCTTTGTTGATGATTACTATAGAATGATGACAACCATGTTTCTAAAAGATAAATTAGAAGCATTTAAGATGTTTAAATGGTATAAGGCAATGGTTGAGAAGAAAAGTGGAAAAGAATTGTAATGCTTAAGGTCAAATAGAGGAGGGGAATTTATTTTAGATGAATTTGCTAAATTTTGTAATGAGCATGGAATTAGAAGACAGGTCTCTACACTAAGAACACCATAGAAAAATGGAATTGCTGAAAGAAGGAATAGATCCATAGTTGATTGTGAAAGGAAACTAATGATAGAGAAAGGCATCACCCAAATATTCTAGAGGGAAGTTGTTAGTACTACTATTTACACATTGAACAAAGTGCAACTAAAGAAAGACACCAAGAAGACACCTTATGAGCTATGGTATGGATACACACCCAATGTAATTTATTTAAAAAATTTTGGCAGTCAATGTTTTATCTTAAAAGATGATATAAATGGAAAAATTGACTCCAAGAGTGATGAAGGAATCTTTCTAGGGTATTCCACCAAGAGAAAGGCATATAAATGTCTAAATAAAGCCTCTAACAATATTGTTGAAAGTGTAAATGTAAAGATAGATTAATTTGCAGAGAAGAATGAAATGGAAAGCACTAAAGAAATAGAGGACTACAGTAGGTTTACTTACAATAAGGAACCTGACACTCTACCCGACCAACAATGTAGAGCTCCCAAACAATAGATCACTACACCTGAGCATCAGGCTGCAAATACCAACGATTAGAATCTTGCTCAAGATGATGCACAAAGTGATAGAGAAAAAAATGAAGAACAAAATGATGATAAAGATGATAAACAAAGAGTTGAACCTGTACTTTCAAGATATGTCAGAAGGAATCATCCATAGAACTAGATCATAGGAGATAAAAAGGCTGGTTTGAGAACTAGAAGTAAGTATTTGGATACAAGATGTCTTATTTGTGATTTTGAGCCCAAATCTGTCAATGTTGCACTAGATAATGATGAATGGATAAGTGCTATGTGTTGGTAAATAGATTTTTCTTCTTTTTTATAACTCTAAAATACCCAAATATTGAAGAACCTATTGAATACAACAGTTGGGAAATTGTAATTGCAATCTAATTTCCCTCTAAATATAAAGGTACAGCTCCCTTATATAAATGATTTTCGGTGAATTTTAATCTTTCCTAATCTAACAAGGGTATTTTCTTGACCCGAGAATAGAAGAGGTGAACCAAGCTAAACCTAGAAGGTAAATAGCTAAGGCAAGATAAATTCAACTCTAAATCTAGCTGATTCTAAGATTTCATGAATTAGATTAACTCCCAAAACTTGTAATGCATGAAAGAATACTAAAAATGAAGATGCAAGACTAAAGATTAAAGATGAAATGACAATGAATCAATCTATATCACAGAAATGTTTCCCAAACTTAGGACAACAACAGATTTTCCCCCTAATTAATTGTATCAAATCATAATACAGAACTCTAGTTCAAATATAGATTGTAAATCTAACTTCAAAGAAACCTTCAAATTCAATAGAAAGATAAATGCAATGTAATGGAATAGTTAAAGAAATGGTATTAAGACACACATAATTGACTCCACAAAATGTTATCTTTCAGACCAAAATTTAGCCTTCCCTTGGATTAACTTTTAGTATAGTTCATATAAAGTTTGAGTCTTGACCGTTACAAAAAGAGTAACTGAAACGGTTCAACTTCTTTTAGGAAGGAATGATAAACAAAGGTTTATCTATTACAATATCATTAAAATTTGGTACAAAGGGGGAATCTATCTAAGTTTCAATTTTATTCCCTTTGCCTGATTTATCCCTATAGGCGGTGATAGCTATAATAACTTGGATGAGCTCTTTGTGCCTGTTGACATGGACATTGGTATATCCGATGAGCCACCTAAAATGTTCCTTGGCCAGGCTCTTAATTGCATCCATTTGATCTTTCAATTCTTACATGGCTTTATAGATACATCTAGACAACTGCTGGAGTTCTAGCACATTGTCCAAATGGGTGGAAGACTTCTCTAACATCTTATGCACATAATTGGAAAATAATTTCTGTATATTGGTCAATCTGATCATTTATTTTCCTTATTCACTAGTCTGTGATTCTATGTGCAGACCTTGAAGAATCTTAAATTTTTTACTATGTTCCTCCTTGATCTTAACATCTACTTGTTGCAACCCTGTCTCAGCTTGAATGATCATCTCGATTTTAAACTCTAGACTTTGAAGCCACTCAATTAGAGGTTCATCTCCTTTTTGTAGAATCTTGGCTTTCAATGCCTCCTTGGTATTCATCTTTACTACCACACGGAGTGTCACTATGAATTCTTGACACTTTTCTCTGTTAGATGTGAGAGTTTGCAAATTCTTCTCAATATTTCTCCTTTCCATTTCCAGTCTCAAGAGAGCATTACCCAATTGCTCAACAACTGCCAATTATTCAAATTCAAGTCTCTTGACCCATCCCTTGCCGATCTACATGAAGTACCCATCTTCTTGAAATTTGGCTATTATGGTTTGATTCTCTATGGCATTGGGATCGAAAGTCGTCTGAGTACTAGGAATACTACCAACTAGGGTGACCAACTGCCGGATGAAGTTAGTCAGTTCACTAACTTCAGCCTTAAGTTGTACCTTAGTCATTTTAAGTTCTTTCAACTCTTCTTCAATCACTACATTAGTGGATTTACACCAATCCACCTTGGTATCATGCCGAGATAAACCCATGTCAAATGAGTGTAGTTCAAAATATGAAGGGGTTAAATCTTCAAACCTACCCTCCTTCGTGGGTTTCACTACCTCCATGGTGAACTGCCCAATTTATGGATCCTAGCCTAATGTGGACAACATCTTTACTTTCTTAGCTTTTGCTGTAGCGGTGCTGGGTTGCAAGGCTCAAGCTAAAGTATCTTTGTTGAGAGCTCCTTCTTCTACCCTCTTTCTTTTGTGCTCCAGAGTGTTCTGTATCCATGACTCGGTGCTGGTGACCTTGGTGGCAGAGATCAACTCTTCTATAAATATTTTCATAATAACTGGAGGAGTAGACTTTGGTCTTGAAGCAAATGGATTTACAGAGGTAGGGGAAGAGGACACCAATCTAATGATTTGAGCAGCCTCTTGTTTCTTCTCAAACCTCTCATCTGATTTTGTGGCTGAGGCATTGGAAGTATCTTCACCCACCTCTACTACAATAGGGGACTCTCTCCTTGGGGTATCTTGGGTTGAAGTGCCAACCGGTGTATCTATAGTGACTTCTTTAGCTGATTTCTCAGGTCCTACACCTTTGGTGGGTTCTTCTATTGACCCAATTTCTAGAAGAGGGCCTTCTCCACATGTCTTCTTTGGTTGACCTCCTTTTTTAGGAGGTTCATCACCTCCCATGGATAGCTGAGATGAACCTTTGGTTTTAGTTGGGAGTATCACTGAAGAATTTTTTGCAATGTTTGAAGTATCTTTTGTCGGGGTCCTTTGAGTAGGCAGCTTCCTTTCTGACCTCTTCCTTCTTCCTGCAGTCCATTCAACCCATTGCTCCATCCTTTTGTAAATGTCACTCATTAGAGTCTACAAGTCACCAATGGCTTGATCTAGCATGGGATCAGAATCGATAGGAGTGAGATTTATCTTCTCCAGATATGTATTGTCATACATGTAGTTTCCATCATCTTCTAGCCCCTCCACGACTATGTTAACTCTAAACTTTTTGATTTTTCAATAGTCATAGAATATCTCTCTACTCTCCAAATCATCTCTGTAATTGGCCCAGTAGTCTTCAATATTATCTACATGATGGATATCTTGGCTCATTTGCAAGTAGTCATGAGCATAATTAACAGGATCATATTATGGCTTTAGAACATCATAGGTTTCTAGTGAAAACCTCTTTCAGAATGTCTTTAGAACATTCTTTGTCTTAGACCGAGATGCACAATTGTAAGCTCCAATAGTCATGGGGAAGTCATAGCCTTTCTTCTTAGCATCAGCACAGATCAAATTCACTTGGAGCGCTTGTCTCATCACCTCCACCAACACGATCATATCAGTGGGATATCTGGGCAGCTTCAAAGGGAATTTGTCAAATCCTGCAAGATGAATGTATGAGAAATCTCAAAATTGAATGAAATAACATCCAAACTGGTTGATAAAAGCCATAGCCTTGGGAGAGAATCTCCTTTCTAGGAAACCTTGTAGCTCCCTACACAGTCTCATTATAAATGCATCATTAACTTGGAGATATTCAGCATAACTATTGTGCAATTCCAAAGAGGGGAAAAATTAGTAGCTCTTAACATCTTCAGGAAATTCCTCTAATCTAGAGAGTCTTGGCCAAATTTGGGTTGTAGCCAGAATATATAAAAGGATTAAAGACATAAAATTCATTCTGGCACTTGGCTCTATCTAGGGTATCTGAGAGGTTCTCACTTACCATAAGGGCCCAATCAATGAAGTGATGTTGGGAATAGATTACCTGAACCATGAAGAAATGTTTCTTGACAAAATTAAGTGCATTTCTCTCACCTCTGATTCTATGAAGCAATATTAGAATGTCCAAAATCTCTAGCTTCAGGTTCATACCACACAATTATTTGGATAGCTTACCCTTGGCACTCCTAGGCTCTTGAAACCATGCCTTCATTATGTCCTTCTTCCATACTGACTTCTTTTCTATGTATTCAATCTTGGCTCAACTATATGTCATCTCTAAGTACTCAGCTTGCTCTAGGATATAGAGAGTGTTTTGAACTGACTCTCGATCAATAGAGAGTAGCACCGTGTCATTGGGTAGAAGAATCTCTTTGGTATTTGGGTTATATCAGGTTATTCATTCTCTAACTAGCTTAGGATCTTGAACTGTGACCGGAAAATGAATGACCTCGACTAACCCACTTTCCTTCAACTTCCCAGTGATAGGGTGTATTTGATCAACTTTCAATATGTTTCAAAAGTTCTTCATATTGAAGAACTTCAAAGAGGTGTCTATGATCTTATGCCATTCAGAGGTGATGGCATTCATTCCATCAAATCCCATAAATCTGGAAGCCATGCTTTGAATTATTTTATTCGGGAATCAGTAATATCTCTTAGGAATGTAGGGGCAAAGCATAATCAATATCAGAGGCTTTGAATTCAAACAATTTGTCAAACAAATGGTAGCTCTTATTTACAACCTTCAACTAATTTTATAACTTTTGAATTCTTACCATTTAATGACCAACTTCCTATGCCACATGAATGAAAATACCCAAGCATTAATGAAAAAGTCTATTATGAAGCAAAACAAATTTTTTTGAATTGATTAATTTGCTCCCACGGGCTGCTAAGAGACATCTTTTCACTTTAGTAACTGTAATGGTAACTTTCTTGAAATAGAAGAAAATTACTTTTCCACTTCTCCTTTGGGCAGAGAAATACTTTTGGAGTGCTCTCTGTTCAAAAATCTGTCGAAGGAGAATTTTAGCCTATTGAGATGCTAAAATGATATTTGTTGATTTCATCAGCTTTATTCATGCCTTGGGTCACTGATGAGATTGATTTCCCTTTGAAAATTCTTCATTTTAATGGTTTGGTAGAAAATGTACTCCATAGGTCAAAACCCGCCTATTGGAGTAGTGGAGAAGCCATTTTTCCACTTTTCTACCAGCAAGCTTACATCTTAGATTCTCTCCATTTAATCATTCCTTTCGGCCTACAGAGATGTATTTCAAATGGAATAATCTTTCTAAGCCCAAATCATCCACTTTACAACTGTACTAACTACTAAGACATCATGGAATATTCATCTGCAAAAAATGCACCTTGTTGGTGATTTTCCACCAATGGCGAAGCCCAAAACTAATTTTCTGCCAATGAAGCAATATGATGTATTCAAGCTACAAACTCCAAAATCGCAAAAGATAAATGTTAGAATTCTCTAAATTGTGACCTTTATCAAATTTGGGATCTTAAACCTACCTGATTAAGCACGACTTTAGATACAAATCCCCCAGCTCGTGAGGAGAAGTGAAATTGGGAAAATCTAATAAAGGTCTCCTAGCCTAAGGGGAAAGTTAAACTTAGACTCCAGAAAATCACAACACTTTCAAAACCACTATTATCAACTAACCATCCACTTTTGTCTAAAGGTATGCAGAGCAAAAGTGGGGCAATAGCTGGCTCTATCTAGAGACTTGGACATTCACATGTCCAAGCAAGGAACTTAAATCTCTAGTTTTTCAAAGCTCAATTAAAGGTGGCTCACAACAAAACTAAATAAAGACACGAAAAGGAAAGCAGAAAGGAAGCCTAACTAGGAAAACAAAAATAGGAACTAAATGTAACTATTGTACAATACAGGGGTTACCTATTTTAAATTCAGATCTGATAGAGCTTCAAATCCTGACCATTATACGTCAGGGGTAGTATCTCACCATCTGGATATGTCAATCTAAAAGAATTATTCTCAAACACCTGATGGATCTTAAAAGGTCCTTTCCATAATGTTTCAAATTTTTTGTGCATACCCTTGGGTGCCCTGCACTTTTCCCATAACAACACCATGTATCCCTCCAAAATTTCTAGAGTCTACTCTTTTTATCAAACAAGTTCTTCAAACACATTTGGTGTCGTGTCATGTGATCAACCATTTTTCCCCTTTCTTCTTCCAGTTTGTTCAGGTATAGAATCCTCTTTTCTAAACCATCTTGGTATCTTCCATCCTCTACTTCTATTCTCAGTTTGCAAGTTGCTAACTCCAACGTCAATGGAAGACTGGCTTCCACCCCATAAACATGTTCAAAAGGAGATACACCAATGGCTCTTGTGGGAGTCACTCTATTTGCCCAGAGGTCTTCATAGATCTTCTTATGCCAGGTTCTCTGGTTATTTTCCATAATATTTTTCATGATGTTTACCAAATTTTTATTGTTGGACTTAGCTTGACCGTTACCTTGAGGGAGATAATCAGATGAATGACTGATCATGATGCCATACACAAAGAAAAATTTAGTAATTTCTTGAGAGGAAAAGTATGCGACATTCCCCATAACTAACTTAACAGACACACCAATTCTCACCAGATTGTTTTCTTTGATAAACTCACATAAAACCTCTAAAGTAGTTCTCTTGGTTTCTTTCACCTCCACCCATTTCATGAAGTAGTCAATCATAGTGATTATGTAGGTATGACATGTGCTAGATGTGGGATTTATAGGACCAATAAAATCAAGACCCCACTGCTAAAAAGGACCCTCAATTATCACTGGTCTCAAAGGTAGTGCTTCCAACTGAGGCTTTCCAGTAAACCTTTTGCATTTTTCACATCTCACTACCTAATGGTAAGCATTTCTAAAAATTATCGGCCAGTAATAACACTGTTTCAAAATCTTGAATGCAGTGACTGATGAGGAGAAGTGTCCCCCATAGGCTTCGTCATGAAACACTTTTAATAGATTTTTTTGTTGTTGTCTGTCGACACACTGGAGTAAAGTTCCATCTATAGATCTCTTATATAGTCTGTCCTCCCAAATTACATATTTAGAAGCTTTCAATTTCAGATCTCTTCTTTTCTTCAAAGTTAATCCTTCAGGGCATTCACCATATGTTAGGAAATACACTATGTTTTCAAACCAAGGGTCTTGCATACTTACTGCCAAAACCAAATGTGTAGCTTCTAGATTTTCATCCACTTGGTTTTTCTGCCATCGCCTTGCATAATGCATTCCCTCTCACCAACTTGGTGGGCTTGATCTCTATGTCATATTCTTGGGTTTTAGCCACCCATGCTCCTCTGTTGTTACATCCTACATCTTGTTGAGTCAATATGCTTTTTACTACAATATCAGGCACATACACCAGAGAGTGAGAGTGTAAAATGTAAAATCTGAAATTCTTTAAAGCCTTTACAACTGCTAAAGCATAATTTTCAGTCTTAGAGTATCTCAGCTCATGATTTTTTAGATGTGTTCTCATAAAAGCAATGGGATCTTGAATTCCCTCCTCATTCTCCTACATGAGGATGGCCGATAGAGTATGTTTAGAAGAATAACAATAGATTATGAAATCTTTCTTATAATCTGGGTGACACAAGAGTGTTGGCTATGACATCCTTTATTCTTTTGAAAGCTTGTTTACCAAGGTCATTTCACTTGAAACTCACATTTCCCTTCATCATGTTCACTATGCATTTGGTAATCTCAGAAAAATTTGGAACGAACCTCCTGAGAAAGTTTACCTGGCCGAAAAATGATTTCACTCCAGTTTTGTTGACATGTAAACTCAACTATTGGATTGCTCTTACCTTTTATGGGTCAATCCTTATGCCTTCTTGGGAGAAAATGTAACCCAAAAATTTCCCTTCAGTTACACAAAAAATTAACCTCTTGGGGTTCAACGAAATCCCATCTTCTCGACACCTTTGCAATACTCTTCTTAAATAATTTATGTGATCTACTCTTTTTCTAGAAAATACAATAAGATCATCTAGATACGTACCGATGATTTTTTCTTCATATCACTAAAGGAAAGTTCCATACCTCTCTGAAAGGTGTCTCTGGTGTTGATTAACCTGAATGGCATTATGTGATATGCAAAGGTGCCCCATGGAGTAGTGAAAGCCGTTTTATGTTGGTCTGCTTTCTCAACTTCAATCTGGTTATACCCTGAGAAACCATCTAACATGGACATCATTTCAGCTTTGGCCATGATCTACAAGAGATTATCCATGTTGGGAAGAGTGTAATTTTCTTTCAAGGAAGATTTATTAAGGTTTTTGAAGTCAACATAGATTCTTATTTCTCCATTCTTCTTGCTCACAGGCACTATATTCGCTACCTAGGTAGAATTATGGATAGGGTATATGATCCTTGCTTTGAGCATTTTATCAACCTCCCTAAATTTTTTTTCAACAACTTTGGGCTTGTAATTCCTTTGTTTCTATCTGAATGGAGTTGCCTCAGGTTTTAACAGAATCTGGTGTTTGAGTTTCCCATTCATAAAACTTTTCAAATCTTCATAACTCCAAGCAAAAACATCTTGGTATTCTAGGAAGAGTTTCCTGGCCTCTTTCCTCTCCTCTTTAGTACAACATTTCCCAATGTTGATCATCTTGGGATTCTTCTTAGTTCCTATGTTCATTCCCTCATATTCGCCAGTTGTAGGACCTCTCTCGATTCTCTTCTTCTTAACAAAGGTGTCATGCATATTGAAAAGCTTCTCAAGAGTGACCAAATTGGGATGAATGATATTACCTTGCAACTGGATGACATCTAACTTATCCTTCTTTTGCTTTTCCTAAGGGTCTCCTTTAGTTCTGTTAGGAACATCTTTATGGAAGTCACCCCCGCACTCCAAAAAGAGAAGGAGATTCTTTTCATCTTCAAACACTTGCCAATCTTCTACATTATCGGGCACAGATGGTCGATATATAATCTCCACTTGGTACTTCTTATCTTTGAATTTTGGGTGAGGGAGGAGTAGTGAGGCTGACACTGCCAAGGAGTTTGCCTTGGAATTTAATTCTCTTGGCATGGATTCAATAAAGAATGCATCCAGTGCCTCTATTTCATCCCATACTCTATTCCTATAGTTTTTTAATCTATAATTTTTTACAGAGTATTGATTCTTGACTTGACGCATGATTAGCTCAGCATCACCACGAGCTCTCAAAATATTCACACCCTTTTCCTTTACAGTGATAATCCCTAACAAAAGGGATTCATACTTGGCAGTGTTGTTGGTGTTCCTAAACTCCAATTTATAAGCCATGGGCTCACATACTCCATCTGGTGATATTAAGACCACACTTACACCAGATCCTAACGATGCACAATTACCATCAAATTCAAGAGTCCAAATCTATGGTGGCATTTATTTGGTGGAAAAATACTTTTCTTCTTCTCCAAGATCCATTTCCTCATCATGATCATTAGTGAACAACATATAGTTACTAAATTCCAACTCTTGATACAAAATTTGGGCTTTACGGTCATTAGATTTCAGCACTATGAACTTAGCTTTCTCCTCTAGGACCAGTTTTATCTTTTTTTTGCCTACTAGGATTAAAGCTTGGGACCAATCCAACTTTATCTCCCCTCCAAGGTCTCTACAAAAACTCTTTCTTAAGAGTAAACCATAACTAGCGGGTATATTAGCGACAAGGATTGTTAACAATATTTTCTTCTTAGGGTGTGCTGCCAGGGCCACTTGAGCATCTTTAATCTGGCCGATCAAGGGTACTTGCTTAGAATCCATAGAGTAACACCTACCATGGGCTTTAGTGAGAGTAATTCCTAAAGCTTTATCTACTATTGATGGCATTACATTATATGAGGCTCCGGAGTCTATTATGCAATTTCTTAACTTGCAACCATTGATATATAATGACACATAGAATGGGTCAGGCTTTTGGCCTAGGAAAGTAGCCAAAACATAAGGTTCCCCTTGATTATTTGGTTCCACAAATATATACTCACTTTCTATGTCAATCATGACATTTTGGTTTAACTTCAGATTCCCTTCCTTACAGTAATCTACTAGCTTTTGCAGTTTTATGGGATTATACTTAAGATAGTCTATAGTAGAAATCTGAATTCTAGAGTCTCTACAAAATTGAATAATGTCAAAAGAGATTTGCTCCTTACCTATTTGTAGAATTTGCACTCCTTGATTGGCCTCCTTAGAATAGGAGGTAGATGCCTCATTATTTTTAAGTGGAGGTGTTGAAGCAGGGATTTTATCCTTCTAACTCTGGGTCAAGATAGTATAAGAGGTCCCGTCTATAGTAGCGTAACATGTTGATTCTTGTTCTAAATCTGATTCATACTCTAAATATAAGTTTTTAGAGTCTCCATGCGAGTATGAATCTAGTTTATCTCTAGACACTCCAGCATTCCACTCGTCAGTATGATGCATTTTCCAAGCACGAGCTACATTAGGGAAGCTTTCTCCATCATGATCTATAGTTAGGTGGAAGGCACACATGTTTCCTCTTTTAGGAGGAGCTTCTATAGCTAGCCTTTGTGGTGGATTAGTCAACTATAATTTCTTTCCATCAACATTCCTCCCCTTGTTGTTTCTCCTAGACTGCTCCTGAAAGTTTCACTGGTAGGGATTATTAAATATGGGAAGTTTCCTCTTGAAGGCAATGAATTCATTGGACAATTTTTGAATCATCTCATCTGATGATGTAGTATTGCTACTACTGGCTCTAGATTGTATCTCTCTTTTCCATTTCCCTGATGAGATCATATGGTCTTCAAGTTCTACAACAATTCTTTGTGTGGCATCCAAATCTATAGGGTTCACTCTTCTTAGATCATAATTAATGTCCAATAGCATAACACTTATGAAGAATGTTTTCAAATTTCCTGCCATAGGCCTATCAGCTGTTGGGATATGATTTAAAAGCTTATTGAATTTAGCTATAAAATCCCTCATACTGATAGAAGGTTCTTTCTTGATAGAAGTTAATTGCATCAATAGGGCATGCTCATCTTAAGCAGTTTTAAACCTTCTTTCAAAGGTAGCTTTCATGGAGTACCCCAATCTATGATAGAAGAATTAGGTAAGTGGTGAAACCAATTGATAGCACCCTCAACAAGGGTCTCAACAAATAATATAATGGCCACATCCTCTTCTCGTATTGCTAGGATATTAACTGAAGCAAAGAAGGCAGCAATGTGCTTGTCTGTAGATACTTTCCCGTCTCTAGAAAATTTAGAAAAGTTATTTCTAGAACCTAAAGGAAGAGGATTGTATGCTGCTAATTGTAGGGGTCCAACTACAGCAGCCCAAGGAAGTTCCATAACTACCAGAGGTAGATAGGGTGTTAGGTTGACAACAAGAGGGGAAACTACTCCATGCAACGTTAATACTTGACAAGTAGTAAGAAAAAGAGATGATTTTTTAGGAGGTGAAGGAGGCCTACTTTTTCTCTTAATATTTTTGTTCTTCTGATGGGGTATTTCAAGTAGAGAAAAATCAAGGTTTGCAAGTCTCTCAAAAACTAGGTCTATGTCACCTTCCTTCTTTGCACTCCTGAGAAACCTCTTGGGCTCTAGGGTTCCAACTAGCCTTCTAGCCCAGCTTCATGCTCAGCTTGACATTGTACCCTTCTTATGTCTCTCCTTCAGATGGCTCTTTCAAGTGCTTCTACTCTAGCTTCTTCTCATTCAAGCACTTGATTAGCATTTCTATAGTGCTCTGTATTTCTCTTGTTCCTCTAGGAAAAAGTGTTCAATGAGAAGACGAGATCCTCTTGATCATCTTGGAATCCAAGATTCGGTTGGAGCACATGGATTATGGTTTCATGGGGAAGCACTATCTTTCTCCATGATATGATTCTGGTATAATGACTATTTGATATCCCCAGTAGAGTCACCAAAAATCTATTGTTAAACAAATTGTTCTTCTTTGTTATAACTCTAAAATACCCAAATATTGAAGAAGCAATTGAATACAACAGTTGGGAAATTGTAATTGTAAACTAATTTCCCTCAGAATTTAAAGCTACAACTCCCTTATATGAATGATTTTCAGTGAATTTTAATCTTTCCTAATCTAACAAGGGCATATTCTTTACCCGAGAATAGAAGAAGCAAACCAAGCTAAACCTAGATGGGAAATAGTTTAGGAAGGATAAATTCAACTCTAAATCTAGCCGATTCTAAGATTTCATCAATCAGATTAACTCCCAAAATTGGTAATGCATGAACGACTACTGAAAATGTAGATGCAAGACTAAAGATTAAAGATGAAATGACAATGAATCGATCTATATCACAAAATTTTTTCCCAAACTTAGGATAACAACAAATTTCCCCCCTAATTAACTGTATCAAATCATAATATAGAACTCTGGTTTGAATGTAGATTGTAAATCTAACTTCAAAGAAACATTCAAATTCAATAGAAAGATAAATTCAATGCAATGGAATAGTTAAAGAAATGGTATTCAAACACACACAATAGACTCTGCAAAATGCTATCTTTCACACCAAAATTTAGCCAACCCTTGGATTAACTTTTAATATAGTACATATAGAGTTTGAGTCTTGACTGTTACAAAAAGACTAACTGAAACGGTTCAAATTATTTTAAGAAGGAATGATAAACAAAGGTTTATTCATTACAATATCATCAAAATTTGGTACAAAGAGGGAATTTATTTAAGTTTTAGTTTCATTCCCTTTGCCTAATTTATCCCTATAGGCGGTGACAGCTGTAATAACATGGACATTGGTATATTAGATGAGCCATCTGGAATGTTCCTTGGCTAGGCTCTTAATTGCATATGTCTGATCTTTCAATTATTCCATGGCTTTATAGATACATCCACTCAACTACTGGAGTTCTGGCACCTTGTCCAAATGGGTGGAAGACTACTCTGACAGCTTATGCACATAATTGGAAAATGATTTATGCATATTTGCCAATCTGATCATTTCTTTTCCTTGTCCACTAGTCTGTGATTTTGTGTGTAGACCTTGAAGAATATTAAAGTATTTACTCTGTTCCTCCTTGATCTTAACATCTAATTTTTGCAACCCTATCTTAGCCTGAATGATCACCTTGATTTTAAACTATAGACTTTGAAGCCACTCAATTAGAGGTTCATCTCCTTTTTGCAGAATCTTGGCTTTCAATGTCTCCTTGGTCTTCATCTTTACTTCCACATGGAGCATCACTATGCATTCTTGACACTTCTCCCTCTTAGATGCGAGAGTCTGCAAATTCTTCTCAATATTCCTCCTTTCCATTTCTAGTCTCAAGGGAGCATTACCCAATTTCTCAACAACTGTCAATCCTTCAGATTTAGGTCTCTCGACCCATCCCTTGCCAATCTATGCAAAGTGCCTATCTTCTTTCAATTTGGCTATTATGGCTTGATTCCCCGCGGCATTGGGATCAAAAGTGGTTTGAGTACTAGGAATACTAGCAACTAGGGTGACCAACTACTAGATGAAATTAGTCAGTTCACTAACTTTAGCCTTAAGCTATACCTTAGCTATTTTAAGTTCCTCTAGCTCTTGTTCAATCACTACATTAGTGGATTTCCATGAATCCACCTTGGTATCATGCCAAGCTAAACCCATGTCAAATGAGTGTAGTTCAAAATCTGAAGGGGTTAGATCTTCAAACGTGCCCTCCTTTGTGGGTTTCGCTACCTCTATAGTGAAGTGCCTAGTTTCTGGATCCCAGCCTAATGTGGATAGCATCTTTACTTTCTTAGCTTTTGTTGCAGCGGCGCTGGGTTGCAAGGCTCAAGCTAAAGTATATTTGTTGGGAGCTCCTTCTTCTACCCTCTTTCTTTTGCGCTCTAGAGTGTTCTCTATCCATGACTCGGTGCTGGTGACCTAGGTGGCAGAGATCAACTCTTCTATAAATAGTTTCCTAATAACTGGAGGAGTAGACTTTAGTCTTGAAGCAAATGGATTTACAAAGGTAGGGGAAGAGGACACCAATCTGATGACTTGAGAAGCCTCTTGTTGCTTCTCAACCCTCTCATCTGATTATGTGGCTAAGGCATTGTAAGTATCTTCACCCACCTCTACTATAATAGGGGACTCTTGCCTTGGGGTATCTTGGGTTGAAGTGTCGACCGATGTATCTACAGTGACTGCTTTAGCTGATTGCTCAGGTCCTACACCTTTGGTGGGTTCTTCTATTGACCCCATATCTTGAAGCGGGCCTTCTCCACATGTCTTCTTTGGTTGACCTCCTTTTTCATGAGGTTCATCACCTCCCCCGGCTAGCTGAGATGAACCTTTGGTTGTAGTTGGCAGTATCACTAAATAAGTTGTTACAATGTTTGAAGTATCTCTTGTTGGGGTCCTTTCAGTACGAGACTTCCTTTCTAACCTCTTCCTTCTTCCTGTAGTCCATTCAACCCATTACTCCATCCTTTTGTAAATGCCACTCATTAGAGTCTGCAAGTCACTAACGGATTGATCTAGCATGGGCTCAAAACTGATAGGAGTGAGCTTTATCTTCTCTAGAAATGTAGTCATACATGTGGTTGCCATCATCTTCTAGCCCCTCCACAGCTATGTTAACTTTGAACTTTTTTATTTGTTCAATAGTTAACCTAGCATAGAATATCTCTCTACTCTCCAAATCATCTCTGCAATTGGCTCAGTAGTCTTCAATATCATCTACATGATGGATAGCTCAGCTCATTTGTAGGTAGTCATGAGCATAATTAATAGGATCAAATTGTGGCCTCAGAACATCATAGGTTTCTAGTGAAAACCTCTTTGAGAATGTATTATGAATATTCTTTGCCTTAGACTAGGATGTACAACTATAAGCTCTGATAGTCATGAGGAAGTCATAGCCTTTTTTCTTAGCATCAGCGTAGATCAAATTCACTTGGAGTGCTTTTCTCATCACCTCCACTAGCATGATCATATTAGTGGGATATCTGAGCATCTTCAAAGGAAAGTCGTCGAATCTTGCAAGACGAATTAATGAGAAATTTCCAAATTGAATGAAATAACATCCAAACTAGATTATAAAAGCCATGGCCTTAGGAGAGAATCTCCTTTTGGGGAAACCTTGTAGCTCCCTACACAGTCTCATTGTAAACACATAATTAACTTAGAGATATTCAGCATAACTATTGTGCAATTGCAAAGAGCGGAAAAATTTGTAGCTCTTAACATCTTCAGGAAATTCCTCTAATCTAGGGAGTCCTAGCCAAATTTGGATTGTAGCCAGAATATATAAAAGGAATGAAGACATATAAAATTCATTCTGATGCTTGGCTCTATTTAGGGCATCCGAGAGGTTCTCACTTACCATAAGGGCCCAATCAATGAAGTGATGTTGGGAACAGATTACCTGAACTAGGAAGAAATGTTTCTCAACAAAATTAAGTGTGTTGCTCTCACCTCTGATTCTGTGAAGCAATATCATAATGTCCACAATCTCTGGCTTTAGGTTCATACTATACAATGTTTTGGGCAGCTTACCCTTGGTGCTCATATGCTCTTGAGACCACGCCTTCATTATCTCCTTCTTCCATTCTAACTTCTTTGCTATGTATTCGGTCATGGCTTGACTGTATGTCATCTCTGAGTACTCAGCTTTCTCTAGGATACGAAGAGAGTTTTGAACTGAATCTCAACCAATAGAGAGTAGCACCATGTCATTAGGTAGAAGAATCTATTTGGTATCGGGTTGTATTAGGCTATACATTCTCTAACTAGCTCAGGAGCTTGAATTGCAACTGGGAGACTAGCAACCTTGACTAACCCACTTTCCTTAAACTTCTCAGTGATAGGGTGTATTTGATCAGATTTCAATATATTCTAAAAGTTTTGCATATCAAAGAACTTCAAAGAGGTGTCTGTGATCTTATGCCAGTCAAAGGTGATGCCATTCATTCTGTCAAATCCCATAAATCTTTAAGCCATGCTTTGAATTATTTGATTCGGGAATCAGTAATATCTCTCAGGAATGCAGGGGCAAAGAATAATCAATATCAGAGGCTTCAAATTCAAACAATTTGTCAAACAAATGGTGGCTCCTATTTGCAACCTTCAACTGATTTTATAACTTTTGAATTCTTAGCATTTAACGGCCAAATTCCCATGCCACACAAATGAAAAGACCCAAGCATTAATGAAAAAGTTTGTTATGAAGCAAAACGACTTTATTTGAATTAATTAATTTTCTCCCACGGGATGTTAAGAAACATCTTTTCACTTTAGTAACCATAAGGGTAACTTTCTTGAAATAGCAGAAAATTACTTTTCCACTTCTCCTTTGGGCAGAGAAATGCTTTTGGAGTGCTCTCTATTCAAAAATCCACCGAAGGAGAATTTTAGCCTATTGAGATGCTAAAATGATATTTGTTGACTTCATCAAATTTCTTCATGCCTTGGGTCACTTATGAGATTGATTTCCCTTTGAAAATCCTTCATTTTAATGGTTTGGTAGAAAACGTACTCCATAGGTCAAAACTCACCTGTTGGAGTAGTGGAGAAGCCATTTTTCACTTTTCTGCCAGCAAGCTTACATCTTAGATTTC
The DNA here is from genome assembly GCA_018584345.1 of Thuja plicata. Classification (NCBI taxonomy): domain Eukaryota; kingdom Viridiplantae; phylum Streptophyta; class Pinopsida; order Cupressales; family Cupressaceae; genus Thuja; species Thuja plicata. The sequence goes on along the minus strand of MU228125.1, from coordinate 356,056 downwards.
TCTCCATTTAGTCATTCCTTTTGGCCTACTAATATGTATTTAAAATGCAATAATCTTTCTAAGTGCAAATCATCCACTTTAAAACTATACTAATTGCTGAGACATCATGGAATAGTCATCTGTGGAAAATGCACCCTGCTGGTGATTTTCCGCCAATGTAGAAGCCTGAAACCAATTTTCCGCCAATGAAGCAATATGAAGTATTCAAGCTACAAACTCCAAAATCACAAAAGATAATGTTAGAAATCTCCAAATTGTGACCTTTATCAAATTTGGGATCTTATACCTACCTGATTAAGCACGAATTTAGATACAAATCCCCCCGGCTTGCAAGGAGAAGTGAAATTGGGAAAATCTTATAAAGGTCTCCTAGCCTAAGGGGAAAGTTAGACTTAGACTCCATGAAATCACAACACTTTCAAAACAACTACTATCAACTAAATGTCCACTTTTTTCTAAAGGTATGCAGACCAAAAGTGGGGCAACACTATGAATGAGGAGATTGAAGAGATAGAGAAAAACAAGACATGGACAATTGTACCAAGACCAGATGACAAGAATGTCATCGGTACAAAATGGATATTCAGGAATAAGATGAATGGGCAAGAAATAAAGAAAGACTAGTATGCAAGGGGTATGCACAAGAAGAAGGGATTGACTATGGAGAGACCTTTGCACCCATTGCTAGGCTAGAAGGAGTAAGAATATTACTTGCTTATGCTACATATAAAGGCTTCAAGGTATACCAAATGGATGTCAAGTATGCATTCCTAAATGGAAAACTTGAGGAAGAGGTATACATTGAGAAACTAGAAGGGTTTGTTAATCTAGACAAGAGGAACAAGGTATTTAGCCTACACAAAGCCTTGTATGGATTGAAACAAGCACACAAACCTAGTATGAAATACTTTATTCCTATCTTATAAGTATTGGATTTGTAAGGAATAGTGAAAACAATAATCTTTATTTGAAGGAAGATACCGATGCTAATATTTTGTTTGCTGATATATTTGTTGATGACATCATATTTGGAGGCAATTATATGCTATGTAAATAATTTGCAAATGAGATGAGCAAAGAGTTTGAGAAGTCTATGTTTGGGGAGATCAATTTATTTCTTGGTCTATAGATCATGCAACAAGATGAAATTATTCTCATACACAATCCAAGTACATCAAAGAACTACTAAAAATATTCAAGATGGAAGAATCCAAATCAGTTGGAACACCGATGACAATTGGATGTAAGCTGACAAGGGAAGACAAGTCATCAGAGGTAAACCAGACTTTCTACAGATCAATGATTGGAAAACTCATGTATGTTGTACATACTAGACCAGATATTGCACACACAGTAGGAATAGTTGCTAGATTTTTTGCTAATCTCAGGGAATCACATATGAATGCTATGAAAAGAATCCTAAGATATCTAAAGAATACCAAGGAATATGGATTATGGTATAGAAGAGAAGGCAAATGTGAACTTAAGGTCTTTACCGACGCTGATTGGGGTGGAAATATTGATGACCAGAAGTGCACAACTGGAGGAGCATTCTTTATGGGTGACAAACTTGTCACATGGATTAGCAAGAAGCCAGGATGCATCTCTTAGTCTACTACAGAAGCAAAGTATGTTGTTGTTGCTGCAAACTACTCATATATTGCATGGATCAAACAGTTACTGGAAGGTATGCATATGGAAATTTTAGAACCAATAATTATCTACTATGATAATACAAGTGCAATAAACATTTCCAAGAATCCATTCATGCATGCTAAAACAAAGCATATCGCCATAAATTATCATTATTTAAGAGATCAAGTTCAGGAAAAGGAGGTGATACTTGAGTGTGTGAAATCTAAGGAACAATTGGCCAATATCTTCACCAAGCCACTACCCAAGGATGCATTTGAGTACTTGAGGAAAAGACTAGGGGTCAGACCCTTGTCTACTGGTCAGTAAGCTGACTAGAAGGATGCATCAGCCTGCATATTATCAAAATATCATTCATGTTGATGCAAGCAAAGAGATGGACTTCAAAGATACATCTATACACAACAAGGTATTTATCTACTCTAAGCACCAAAGTTATTACCGATGGATTTGGAAATTCAAGGAATATATTATGGATAGAAAGGATCCATTTGGCATCACTGTCAAATACTTGTTTGAAAAAGATGTTTTTTTTGCATTGCTTTCAAAGGGAGAGAGATATCTCATTATCATATAGAGATTATATCCATTATCAAGTTAGGTGGGGATCATATCCATTGAAGTATCCAAAAGGAGAATGTAACAAGAAAGGGAGAGTACACAGAAAGGAAGAGAATTGCTAACAAGAGACATCACAAGAAAGGAGAACAATCAAAGGGAGAGAGTTTGACATAGAAGAAGAACACATCACATCAGAGAAAGAAAAATTCTACATCTATCTAGTGAAGGGATTGAAGACAGAAAGAAAGCGGCAAGAATCAAATCACATTTATTTGAGCTTCTTGATAGCCAGACATTTGTATGAGTTACATTAGGAAATCTTGATGAAATTGTATATTTCATATTGTATTAGTAATAGTATAGTATGGTAATGTAGTATGTTGCCATCAATGCCAAAGGGAGAGATTGATGACATGTAACTGATTGAATATTTAAAGATGTTAAGTTGGTGATCATGCAAGGCATTAAATCAGTTAAAGTATTGTATTGTCATTGATGTCAACTTGATATAATCTATATGGTCATGAAAATACAGCCAAATACTTCAAAGAACCAATGAATCAAGGCTATGCTATCAGTAATGCATACAAGTCAAGTTTTCAATAAGTGACTATATACACCAACATAATGCACACCAACGGTCAGTGTAAAAGAACAAAGTCACAGTGTTACCTGATGAGATAATGCACAACATTACCGACGAGGAAAGTCACAGTGTTGCCCGACGAGAAAAATACAGAGTAACTTGATAGAGAGAATTTCAATGTTGCCTGACAGAGAAGACAAGGATGAAGATCCTGATGACTACTAAAGTCACATCGATGGAATAGTTAGTTATCACCAATGACTAACTAAAGTGTTGACTGATAGAATAGAGAGTTCAGAAAATGAAAAAATGCTTAGATGTCAAGAAGCTAAAGATAGACATAACTGATACTTATCATTGTTTTAATCATCTAGATAAAGTTGGAGATAAGTAATTGATTTAAAGCTGATTTGTCCAGTTGGCAAGAATATCTCTTTGAGATAAAACTAGAGTTTTCTTTAAATCTATTGGCAATAATTGTGGAACACGCCAAGAATCAAGAAAGCCAAGAGAAGGGGAAATAATATCTATATATAGACAAACCCAATTCATTACGAATGGGGAATTGTGGGGTGAACAAGAGAAGAGGAAAGATGCAAAAGAAAATCTGAAGAAGAAGAAAGTCTTCTTTTAGTCCTAATCAACAAGCTGAGGAAAGAGCTAGATTATGCAGACACCGACGAACACTGAGACAAGCATCACAGAGCAGAACATTGTGGAGAAAAGGTATAAGTGATTATATTTATCAGAGAGGTAATGGACTTACAATAGATCTAAAAATCTACAATTAAGTTGTATGTATGAACATATCATTAGTGTTTTAGTTTAACCATTGAAACATAAATCCTCTTAACTGAGAAAGACTTAAAAGTCTTTTACAATTGAGATACATCCCAAGGAGAATCAAAATGTTTGATCACAAAAGTAGCATTGGATATGCCTGATACCTATTGACAGGCCAAGTGACTGTTTGATCAAGGATGGTAGCATTCGATGCCAGATACTAGTTGAGAAACTATTTCTAAATCCTCTAACAAGGTCACACCTTAGAGTTTGTTTGTAACCATTAACAGGGTTGGCTCTTAACAGGGCTCACTTTGGAATAGTGAAAATGTGGGGTACTAGTCCCAGTAGTTTTTTACCTTTACAGGGTTTCCATGTTAAAAATCCATGTGTTATGTGTTTATGTTTTATTACTTTACTGTTTTACATTTCACATATGCATTTATGGATTGATCGGTATAATCTGCATATTTACTGTGTTTGAGTAAATAGTTAACTGCTTATCAGTAATCATACAAAAGAGATATTTACAAAGCAATCAGACAAGTAGAAAATTGATAAAATTATTTCAAGGCATACATCTTGTAGGATATAGATAACTTGAGACATAATCTATGGTTATAAGTTTTAAGGGTTGATTTAAGGATTAATTTTTGAGGCCACTAATTCACCCCCCCTCTTAGTTATTATTAACACAACATTGGTACACACCTTGAGGGGTGATGGAGTGATGGAGGAAAATAGATTTTGGAGTTAGAAGGATTAATGAAGGAATGGATATGGATTTTTGCACACAAGGACCCAAAATGGATTTGTAATATGGAAGACATTTAGATGGAAAGATAGCAACTTTGGATGCCAATTTGGACTTTTCTTTGGGACTATGTGCTTCAAGGAGCTTCTTGGGAATCCACATACTTTTTGATTTTCCATTATTTTGTGGGTCCTTAGAATGCATTGATTGCATAAGAGATTTAGGATTCCATATGGATTTTGACTTTATTTTTTTCTCAATGGGCCTTTGTGGTCTTTTGGAATTTTCTTTTAGGATCACATTTTTCTTTTTTTGTACATGTCGATTATACTGGACATGTTGATCCTTGATAGCATGTGGATTTATTGATTTGTGGATTTTATTCTTGGCATCCAAATTGCTTTGAAAGGGAATGGAATTCATGGATGGATAAGAATTGAATGGAGGTATTTTGGATGAATGGAAGGTTCTCCAAGATGTGTGCCTTTGCTGACTTGTATTTGGGAAAGGGTAACTGGGTTGAAAGCTAGTGGAGGGAGGAATATATGGACCTAGGATGGATGGAAGGGCTTAAGGGGGAGATATAAGTTAAGGTTTGGATTTTGAAGGGATACCAATGCCTTGGGATATTATTAAGACCATGACCATTAGAATATTCTTGGATATTTGACCCTTTTACATGATAATTCTTTCTTTGACTAGTAGGATACTTGCTACAAGACATGAGTCCATTATTATGAGGTGTGTATTATATGGAAGGAATAATGGGACCATGAGGTGAAATAGACTCAATAGAACTAGGGGAACCCATTTGAATTGTAAGGGGTGCATGAACAACTTGCATAAATGTGCTTAGATCACAAGGGGGATTATGAGAAACAAAGGGATCATGTGATGGAGTAGGAGAAATGATAGGATCATTTGGTAGGATAGGATATTGTGGGGGATTTGAAGGAGTAGGACAAGAAAACTAATGGATGGATGGATATTGAGGAGGATCTAGAGGAATAATGGAATCTTTTGGAGGATCTAAAGGGATGATGGGATCTTGTGGTGGACATGAAGGTGAAGGGACACCTTGATCTTGACTTAGCTTGGGATCATGAGAAGAAATGGAAAGATGATCATGATATTTGTTAGCAAGAGGAAGTTCGGTGAGAATTGGAAGGAAATTTCTCTCTTGAGGTGGAAAAGGATAATTTTGGATAGGGGGGATAAGAATAGTGGGATCATCATGAAGCTCAAGGGAAATGGTATCTTGGTCAACAATAGGATAGAATTGGTCATTGAAGGGATCTTAATCTAGGTTTGATTTAGAACATGTTTCTTTGTGTTTTTTATCATCCTCTTAACATGGGATATGGCTTTGGAAATGTAAGGGGGATTCTTGAAAGGGGCTAATGTTGGAGCATGAGGGAGATGGACTCTGGATGGGATGCTCATGAATGGGATTGGTTGAAAATGAAGAAAATGATGGGATTGGATCAAAGGTTTCTTCAACATGAAAGGCACTTAGGTTATGAAGAGGACTAGCTTGGATTTCTTCTATGAATAGCCCTTTGAAGGTTGAATTATTGGAAGAGTCACTTGATGGAGATGGACAAAATTGCTCTTGGGACGAATGTGGGGATGAAGGAGTGGAGGGAATCATGGATGTTTATTGAAGGTTAATTTCTTGAGGGGAAGTAGGTATATCATCCATGTGATTTTTTTGGGATGAGCCATTGCTAGACATGGGTGAAATATTTGTGTCATCTTCTTCATTAATAGGATCCAATTTTTGAAACAAATTCTTTAAAACTTTAGCTTTGAACTTGTGCTTCTTGATAGATCTTGTTGGTAATACCTCATCATTATTTACATGTTGGAAAGAATTTTTGGATTGAACATGTTCCTCAAAAGGGTTCTCATCGATTATGTTTTGTTGATGCTCAAAAGATGTCACATTTGAATTTTTCCTTGTTTGAGAAAAACTTGTTTGATTTGAGGACATAAGAGGGATTTCATCACTACAAAATTTTCTTGAATGAAATATTATTGGTGACCTTTATATTGATTGAATTTTTTGTATGGTCGGCACAAGAGATTTTTTGGTTTCTTGAGGAACACTTGGTTGCATTGGAATGAAGACCAATTTGTAATTGGGTGGTGGCTCCAATTGAATTATGCCACACACTGGTTGAAAGGTTTGTTTGGGAGATTCATTGAATGATTGATTGGAAATTTGATCACATGGAGACTGATTTGAAACTTGATTGAATTGACCATAATCTGGGACTTGGTTGAAAAAGGTTGGGTCTTTCACGTGATTGAATTGGGCTTCGTTAAAAATTGTGTTTGCCTCATTTAGTTGTGAAATAAGTTTTGGTATCTTTGATTTTTCAATGAAAGATTGTTTGTTAATTTCACCAAAACATTCACTTGGGAATCTAAGGAGTTTGACCATCTCTTTTCTACTCTTTATCATGTTTTCTACCCTCTCTTCCAAGATCTTATTTTCTTTAGCCAATTTTGCTTCCAAATTTTTGATAAAGTATGTGTGGGATTGATTTGATTGATTGTTCAGTTGTGTTAATGTCATTTGTCTTGGTTAAAGAGATTTTTGTGAAGTGTACATGATATTTGGGTCAAAATCTTCTTGTTGAAAAGGTACAACTTGTCTAGGATCAAGTGGCAATTGTGATTTTCCTTGTGATGGAAACATGGGTTGATAAGTGTCTTGTTGCCTTTTGGATGCTTGGAACCTATCAAAGATTGACATGATGACTATATGCAAGTACAAAAAAAAATTGAATTTTTTTTTGAGAGAATTTTAGGATGAAAATGCAACCTAAATATGCAAGGACTTTATGCAAATGCAAATTTGGAATTTGGATGATCTTATGCAAAGCAACCTATGGCTTAATGCAATTGATTTTTTTGGATTTTGAAATATCTTTGGAAATTGAAAACCTAAGAGCCTAACCTTAGGAGAGTGAATAGGGATCTTGAATTTAAAAGGGATCAGTTTGATAAAGGGATGAAAAGGGATTAGGTCCAATCCAACATTATAAAGATGGAGTGAGACCAACTAATAGGGGGAAATTTGATATAGGGAAAAAAGGACCAACTCAAGATTCTTTATTCAATGACATAAGATAAGACCCTAAAATTTGAATTCCTTTGGGATTTTACAAATTTGTTGAAAAGGATCTAAATGTACTATGAGGATTTTGCAAGGAAAATATGCAGTTATGATGCGAGCCTAATGCAAGAGGATTAAGATTGAAAGTATAAGGATACTAATGCAACATATGCAAAAGGGATTATGCTATGAATATGAAAGAATGAAGAAAACCACAAGGCTCTAAGATAAATGTTTTTGGTCTCCATATGTTCACAAGGTGTTTTTGAAAGAATCAAAGTGTTAAAGAATGCTTAGGAGTGTTTTTAGAAATGTTTGGAATGTTTGGGATTTTTGGAATGAGAATAGAATAGAATGTTTGGAATGTTTGGCATGAGAATAGAATTCTTAGGAGTGTTTTTGAAATTCTTCTTTAAATTTTTTTGAAACACCCACACAAGACACATTGTGAAGAATGGTTGTTGTAAAATTGAAACAAACTCATCGCAACCTAAGGATAGAAAGGAAAATATCTGTTGAATCCCCACTTGAACAAATTTTAGCCATGCTTACTCATAGAGGACAACTTAGAAGCTTGGAGGAATGATCTCCTCCTTATAGTGCACTCACTTCTCAGGCACAGCAAGCTTCGAATCCCTAGGGTAATCACTTCCCAAGGGACTGTTGTCTCTACTAAGAGCCACAAAAATATGGGATGTCTTAGTTGGTATCTGACCTTGCACGCCAACAGATAAAGGGTTTTTGGATACTAAAAAAAATAATTTAGTGAGGGCATCTATTTAGGTGGTTATACGTGCGATAGATATGCCCCATTATGGAGGCCTCCCAGCCTAAAGAAGTTGTGTTCTGTAGGTTTTTATGCACCACAAGGGTGCTGAGGGAGATCTTTTTCCTCGTATAACATATTCAACACCTCTTCACTATGAGATTAATCACAATGACATATTATATATACCGGTTTGGAAGTGATTGGCTTTATCCTATTACCGATTGGGAAATCCACTCTCACCAACTCTGTTAAAGCTCTCACGAGGTAGCCACACTAAAGGACTTGCATGGATTTCTCTTTCACCCAAGATCCACGAAGGTGAGGGGAGAGGATACATCCTTAAAATTCCTTTGGATTACAAAAATTAGAAGACACTTTAGGCATATAAACAAAATTATTCCTTTTAAGCACCAAGCTCAAGTGTTTTCTAACTACTAAAAGTAGACATGAAAATTTTAGAAGACACACAAGCTCTTCAACAAGCATCCTGCATCAAACTCATTAGTAGTTTTATGATTCATTCTTCATCCCATGGTTGCCAAAATGTTGCACAAATCATCAGTAACATAGAAATATAGTATACCAAGTCAAAAAATAGATTTAGGAATGGAGAAAATCAGAAATTTGCATGAAAACATCCATTTTACCAACTCCACAGGAACAGGCTACCAACTACGCAGAATTAGGGTACCACCAGTGCAGAATCAAGGTACCACCTGCACAGAATCAGACTACAAACTACACAACTTCACGGTACCACCTGTGTAGAATCAGGGTATCACCTACACAGAATCAGGGTACCATCTACATAAAATTAGGGTACCACATGCGCAAAATCAGACTACCAACTGCTCAACTTCTTACCAACTACGTAGAATTAGACTACCAACTGTGTAGAATCAGGTTACTTCCTATGCAAAATTAGGGTACCACCTGTACAAAATCAGACTACCAACTGTGAATCTTCTGACCAACTGCACAGAATCAGACTACCAACTGCGCAGGACCTATAACCAAGTGTGCCGCAACTGATTAGAAGCCTAAAAAGTGATGAAAACTTGCATAATCAAAGGTTTTTTTACATAAAAAGCATGTAAGGACATAAAAAATACAATTAGGGTTCATTTTTATGCCATTTATGATTGATTTGGAGAGATTGAAATCAATTTTAAACCCTACTTAGCTTACATGTGCATTGAACCAATTTTTGAACACCTTAAACAAGAAATCTGTATTTGATCCTAAAGTAGTTCAAATTTCATTTTAGATTCCCAAATAAGTGTGCATGTTCATATTTAGATCCTTTTAAAATTAAGCAACTTGATTTGCCAATATATTATCAATTTGAACCCTTATTTAAGCTATATTTTCAACTTGGATGGAATTGAGAAAAAATGAAACCACTAATTCTGCATTTGAGTCTTAGATTAGATGAGATTCTTTTTAAGTGCACCAAACTGAAATATGTAGTTCATTTTAAAGATCCAAATTGAAATGTGAGATTCTTTTACAAAATTTAGTCTTTTAAACCATGAATTAGGGTTCATTTAAAGCTTCATAATAGAGAGAATAGGAAATGAAAGAGTCAGAAACAAAAAACTCTTCCTAAACCCCCTTTCCACCATTCAAAACAACCTAATCAACCAACTGCACATCTCTCATGACCAACTACGCAACTTTCATGACCACCTATGCAGGAAGCACACTTGGTATGACCACCTGTGCAACATTCATGACCAACTGCTCATGACCTATAAAAAAATATGCATAACTCTTCTAGAACCTGCAAAATGCACAAAAACACAAAAATATAATGAGTTAGGCATGTTTCACATTGGGTTCAACAAATGTAAGACCAGAAAAAGGCAGAAAAAAAATATCTAGGTAGCCACAAACCCTAAACAATATGAAAACCTATCTAATCTAACATTAGAGCCATTGAAATAGGATTTCACAAACAATATGAAATAAAAACATAAGAACTCCCTTCAAGTGATGCTCAAATGCTCTCCTTTCTTCTCCATAGAGTAGATTATGTTTCTCTTTTGCCAATGACAAAATTGCACAAGTGTTGAAAAGCCAATGCCAAAGGATAAATAAAGATAAGGAGACATCGATGAACTTGGACAATGCTCCTGAAATGTGAAAATGATAGAGAGGCATTGATGAACTTTTACAATGCTCTCAAAATGATTATTGATGATGAAAAGACATCAATGAAATTTGACAATGCCATAGGATTGATTGAAAGAGATTGATAAGCATTTGATATGTGTTTGGAATTGAATGAGCTTGGAATGATCTTGGATTGATTTATGAAGGCGATCAATTTAGCCAAAATGAGAGAAATGTTAGTAATTGATGACATAAAAGAATGACACAATATTACTGAATGATAAAGATCAAACACACAATATAGAAGACATGTTAAAAAGGGGGCACAAGCATTGAACCATTTTTAGGTGTCTACAGGAAGATATAAAGGCTTATCATAAATAACTTCAGAAGCACTATAATCATAAGGTAATTGAATGATTGTTTTTAGTAGGTGATTTAGTGCTATATGAGAATCAAAGAAATGTGAATTCTTTGATTGGTGAAAAAGGAAAGTTTAGCCCTAATTGGATTGGACCTTTTGTTGTAATTAAGGACTTTGGTTTAGGTGCTTACAAAATTGCTGATATGGATGGTGTGCCTTTTAAGGAACCTATCAATATTATGCATCTAAAATGTTATTATCCCTAGTACATCATTCTTTCCTTGTGTATTAATGTATTCCTTATAAAATAGTTATGTTTATAGGTTATGTGATTTTAGCAGATTACATTTGAATATATTTATACACGTTCTTTCTTTCTGTTAAGTTTTATGTTATTGGTGAAAATATAGTAATCAATCATAGAAATAACTAGAAAAGAAAGTTTTTCATCTATATATATAATTTTTGTTCTTTCTTTGAGTTTGATACATATGTGGCACATTGCCCTATCTATCACTCTCTCTATCCCTATGCTCTGATGCTCGATGGCTCCCAGATCTCTCAGATCTATGATGTGAAGATGACGATATCTATATGGTATTCTGTGAGTGTCTCTTCGATATGATAAGATCATACACACACTCTTGTGATCTTCATAGATCAACCATCAGCCACTCCTCTCTCTCTCTCTCTACATAACCTTAGCTCTCGCTGGACATAAGCAAATATGTCTGCATGCCTACGAGATCTTTGTGACCAATAGGGAAATCTCAATCATTAGCTGGTAGTCGGTAGGAAAGAAATGTATCCTTTAGGACCTTGGATACAAAGATTCTCCACTCTGCTACACTGGCTATAGAATTAAAATTTATTTATCTTTTAGTACTTTTTCTTCAAAAATTATTAGGTTAAATATTTAAACAAAATACATTTTTTATACCCGGATCTCCTTCTTGGGTATCACAGAAGGGTCTAGATGGTAGGGGCATGGAGTGAATACTCTCTCCATGCTCACTATGTCTAGGTCTCAGAGGTGGTGTATGTGTATGGGCACGTGGAGGTCACCATGATCTCAGTGGTGTTGCATGAACAAAGTTCTCATCTACACTGGTACTATCATCTGGGGGCATCCTATCTCCTCTCTCCTCTGTTCTATCCTCCTCCATGGGATCTCCCTGGGAGGTGGGCTCCTCCTCATCTTTGTTATCCTCCTCCTCCTCTAGTACACTAGTATCTTAGTGTGTCCTCTCTGAAAGTCCTAGATCACCTGTAGTATAGTCATCAGGGAAGATGGGATGGGTTCCCTACAGAATCCAGTATCTAATGTAGTCCCTAATGATGCCTGAATAGGCCACATCAAGGGCTACCTCTATATCCTCTATCTTGTCTGTATCACTATCTACAATTTCTTCTACTGATGGCTAACATATAGTGTTGGGTCTCTGATAGTATGTTGTCAGATGTGCATACCAAGGTATTGCTCTCGAGACCCCCTATGTAAGATGAAACTATCTCATCACTTTGTAATAGTAGTACGACATTACTATGTGACTAGAATTACCCTCTAGCATCTTGTTCTAGTATGAGTGTCTCATATGATGTCGTGTATCTGGCCACTCTGTCATGAAACAATATGGTCTCCATATCACATCTATGCCTGGTACAGGGTCTAGATGTACTCTTCAGTAGAGGATATCTCTGTGTTGCTAGAGATCTCCCAGTGGATAAGCAAAGGCTCTAGGTGTCCCTGCATCTACCATAATAGGAACACCCTATGGTCGTGTACATGTAAAATGATCGAACAACCAAATATGTAATAGTGTGCATATCATGAGAGTCTCTCATTGATATCTCACAAACTAACATAACTCATGGTATAGAGGGTCTAGCATGCTATGTTCCCACGTGAAGATGGTCCTATCACTCTCCATCCTGCTTGGTTGTAATAGTGTGCATATCGTGAGACTGTCTCATTGATATCTCACCAACTAACATAACTCATGGTATAGAGGGGCTAGCATGCTATGTTTCCATGTGAAGATGGTCCTATCACTCTCCATCCTACGTATGAGATGGGTAAAAGGTGCTAAAAATATTGTACCCTTTGTGTTGGGTACTATAACAAAACAAAGTATACATAGCATAACCCTTCATACCAAGGGATTTAGACCTACTAGTATAGTTGATAGAGTGACATGGTACACTCAGGATTGCATCTTTAGAACCTATCCTAGGAAATACTCTGCATCTACACAAACATCCACAGAACCCGACTATACTCTCAGTCTGACGGGCTCACCCCAGACTGGAAGTTGCAGGATACTGTATACATCCTCCAGTGTCACTATGATCTCTCTCAAGGGAAGATGAAAGGAAAATGTTTCATCATCCCACCTATCTATAAGAGCCAATATCATGGCTTGATGTAATCTCATATGTGGTAGGACTGTTACCTAGTACATTCCTATGTCTCTTAGTAGTTGTATCTCATCCTTTTTTAGCTCAGATAGCTTCTCTCTGATTAGCAATAATGGCCATCCAAAGGGGTTCTCTCAGAGATGAACCAGGTCCTCTAAGCACAAAACAAAATCATGTTAGAACTATAGCATCACTCAACTATACATCCAACTTGACCAGGTCAAGATCGACCTCTGTTAGGTTGAGGTTGACCTTCCTGGGTCAAGGTCAATCTTTTTGGGTCAAGCTCAACCTTACTGGGTCAGGGTCAACCTCACACCAGAAAGGGGGTGGACCTTCCTAGTTCATGTCAACCTTAAAGGGTCAGGGTCAACATAACTCGGTCAGAGTTGACCTTGCCTGTAAAAATAGGAATTTGAGATTAATGAAGTAAAAATAGTGAACTTACCTCAGGAAGCAGTTGTCTTGTCGCCAGGCACTATCTCAGGAGCTCCATTCGTGTCGCTCAAAGTTATTCTCTAATTGACATCCTTCTGTCTCTCTCTCTCCTAAACTTTGCAAATGGTAAGAATGAGGAGATATGTGATCTATTCCCTTATTTATAGATAGAAATTAGGGTTTTTGTTATGGTTTATTTAGATTAAATTCAAATTTCCCTTCATATTCTTTTGGATAAACATTCACTCTTTTCATCATAACTTGAGTTTTGTAGCTCCATTTTCAGTGCCATCTATGATGTTGGAATCATGATTCAGATAAATAACTCCTTGAATAAGTTTAGGAAGGTTAGGAATCCTTATAAATGGTTTATGAAAAATTGTTTTCTCAACAAATTGCATATCTACTGTATAGGGCTATCCTTATCACCTTGTTTCAGCCTTCAGAAGTAGTCAGCCAAAACAGGGGGCATAAGGGGCTCTATGCACTTCTCAATTTCATCTTAGTAAGCCTTAGGTGGTTTATGGATTTTCATTAACCTTGTGTGCTGTAGGTTGTGGGTACTAATGGTTTCTTACAAGATCTCTACATTGAGGACTTGGCTATATCCTTTTTTATGATTTTTTATTACTTTAGCTTGCATATTCACGTAGTGTCATATCTAAGCTAAAGTGGGGGATAAATACATCATCTTAAAATGGAAAAACTTCCATCTTGGTAGGTTTAGAACCCACATTTAGTGCATTTACGTGATATATTTTCATCTAGGATGTATCTGCACTTGGTAACTCTTCGTCTCTCTAGGTGAAATCAGGGTTAGGATCCTGAGGATTCTCCTTGATTTCCTTCTCCATGGATGTATTTTATAGGTAGGACCTATGTATTGGTCCTCCTAGCCTTCATCACATCTCTTCTAGGCCCCTGTGCCCTTTTCCAACATTCTATTCTATTTTCCCATCATCCTAGGTCCCTGGCTGACCTAGGAACTGTACTAGCACTCTGAGTTAACCGGCCTAAAACCTCAAGTCAGGGTCAAGGTTGACCTTGACTTAGGTTAGGGTGGAGGATGACCTTGACCTCAATTAGTGTTTAGTTTGACCTTGACCTAGGTCAGGGTTGATGTCAACCTTAACCTCTATCAGGTTTTGTTTCCCACTTTCAAATTTGGATCATAGCAGAGCCCTAAATTCAAGATTGGTCGCTAGATTTGAATGTAGAAGGGTTTTTATTCAAAATATAATTAATGCATTCCCTCCTTATTTGGTTATTGTAATTTTACCATTATTCAAGGTAAAATTTGAATTAGGGGCCCTCACATTTCCCTAGGAGGCTTACCTTAAAATCTCTATATAAGTACTCTCTTTTGCCTTCATTCAACAATACGATATGATCATGACATGAGATAATGAATATGACATGATGATGATATGAGATGATGATGCAAGAATGCAAGAGGATGACAAGATATGATGATTCCTTGATGCAAGCAATAATTTTGTGGACAAGCTATTATGGACACTCATTGGAGCAAGAAAGAGTCTTTCAATCCTTCCTTCTTCTTTGATCTACTACTTTCAACATTCAAGCGTTCAAAAGATACAATCATGAGGTAGTAACTATGGATTGTGAGTTTGGTAGGAGTACTTTAGCCTTGGGGGCTTGGTATGCTTTCTTTATCATATTCAAATCTATGTATTTCTCTCTCATTTTTAATTCATGCTAGGGTTTCAATTCTAGAGGATTAGATCTTGGCATTACACATTCAAAGCTCTGCCTACGAGAAACACACACACACACACATATTCCATTACATCTAGCTATTCATGGAGGTGGAGATCACTAAAATAGGGGTTTGACTAAGGAAAAATGCTATATAACCACCCCAAAACACCATTTTAAGATATCTACAGTCGTTGTTTCAGGAGTTGCAGAGTAGATTTGGATACCCTTTTCGGAAAAATTTTAGGATTCGCAAATAGAATTTTTATCAGAGAAACACTGGTCAAGGTCAACATAAAGGGGTCAAGGTTGACCTGGAGTAGAAAAGGAAAATATTTCTAGCTTTTCTTTGTCTCTATGTTTCTATTCCAGATCCACTTGCAGAACATCCAGAAACTTAGTACAGACACCTGAAAATAACAATTTTTAGATCTGCTATATTATGAGGTATGCATGTCATTTCATTATTCTTTGAAAACATATCTAGATTTATATTCCTTATCATTACAATTAAATGTAGGTGATTAATGAAGGCAAATGGCCTCATTTATGTGTAATCCCCCATTGTTCTAAACCCTATCCACATCCATATTTTTTCACCTTACAGAAATAGCAATCCTTCTCCAAAAAATGCCTTTGTAAAAATTGATCAATAATAGAAAAATTGAATTAACTATTGCAATTCAGTAACAAACTGAAAAGAAAGAAAATTTCTTTTATACCATTCTAAATTTAAAAAAAAAAACAAATTCAAAATGGCTGACCTAGTTTGCACGAAGTAGCCTAGGTAAATTTTTGGTGGGGTGTTTCTCGTCAGACTTTTCACATAGGGGTCTTTGCACGAAGACCCTTAGAACCCTTCGTACGAAGGCCCCTAAAATGAAAATTTGCCCTCAGAAGAAAAAAGAAAACTCCTTAAAAATGGCCTTTCAAGGCCTAGGACAAGGACCAAACCAAATGCTTTTCTAAAACACATGATGCCAAATGATGTGATTCAGAACAAGATTTCTAAGGAATATAATTTTAATACATATTGAGTCCATTATCACTTTCAAATATTACTTTAACTAAACATAGGTTTTTTGGTCATTCAATAACTTTTCTCTTCAAGACTTCAGGAAAAATAGTAAATTACAAAAAAAAATATGAAAAATATATAGGAAAAGAGTTCTTGTGTTACCTTTCTATAAAAAAAATGAATTTTGATATATAGAGATCAAGTTAGAGTGATCAAAGTGACCTTATGTCTAAATTACAGTTATTGTCACTTTAGAGCTTAATAAACTATGAAATATTGACCCAAAATGATTGAAACTAATTTCATCCTTTAGATATTGAAGTTACAAATATAATCTTGAAAGAATTACATCGTTATCATGTTTTAAAAAAAAGTTATGCTGATCCAAGTGACAGTCACGTCATAAAAACTCAGTTTTTTCACACAAACCACTTTTTGAAGGAGAAGGGAAAATGAATTTTAATGAATTTTAATTTTATTTTTAAAAATACATTTAGAAACTAGAAATAAAATTCTAAAACCCTAGTTTACATTTCCTCAAATTCCTAATAGTTTTGCGACAATAGGTGTTTAAAAGTGAAGTTTTTTCTCAGAATGTTGATCTCTATGTCAAAGTTGGCCAAAAAGTGGGAGACACTATTTTGGGACCACCCATGATTTAATTGAATTTCTTTTAGCCACATGCACCCTTGAAAGGGTTGGAATTAATTCAATTTTAACTATGCAATTAATCGATTAATCTCAATTGCACAATTATTTGATTTAATTAATCCAAAGGCTTTTAATAATTCAATTAATTCATGATTTGATTAATTTGAATTGATTTTATCACTTTATCCCCAATTTATTTATCTTGACAAAAATTAGGTATCTACAGTTGGTTAAAGATCTTTGATCAGAGGCCAATTGGGAGTTCATTGGTAACACATTTTGTTTCTCTTAGGAAATGTAATCTTGAGGCTGACCTGTTAGGTTGTGGTCCTATATTTATGTTGGATCATGGTCCTTGTTTTGGGGATGGAAGGTAGAGATTGAGGGCATTAAGGTAGGGTTTGAAGAAGACTGTTATAGTCATAGGCCAGAAAGGATAAATAGGTTTTTTTGTAATAAGTTCTTGGCATTTTGAGTAGGGCATGTTGACTTCTATTTCAGAGTTTTGTAATTGTTTTACCTGTTTATAAAAAGGTTTCATGTGTGTTTCATGCTCTCGATCTGTGTATTTTCTTCTTGAAATATTTGAGTTTCTGTTGTGTAACTCTTGCTGCAAGGTTGGACTGTTCATTTTCTTGGACCCTCTTACCTTGGTTGTGTCAAACATCCATGGGAATTGAGCTATAGATGCAAGAAATGTGAAAATTAGATACCTTAAAGGCCCAACCCAAGCACTAGCAGTGACATTTTTTAGAGTCTAGTTTGTAGAGATGAGATAAGCCATTTTTTTATAGTTGTTAAAGATCCATGCCTTTAGTGAAAATAAGTACATATATTTAGAAAAAATTTCGTATTTTCCTTAGGTTGAAATTGAAACCCTCATGCTGTGTGAGGAAAAATTATAGAAATATTCTTCTTGCATTAAAAACCCAAAGTAAAGACCATGACTACACACCTAATTAAAGGTTTTAAAATAATTGCAAATTTTCTTGTTTTTGGTTGCAGAAAATATAGATGAATTCATTTATTGTTTATTCATTAGGAATAATAAAGAACATTCATTATATTTTCATGAACAATGTGGGTTTAGGCACTATGATCAGAGCATACCTATGCATGTACATGATCCACAAAAAAGATAAAAAATTCTCTTTACAAGCCACAAAAAACCTTCAAAGCTTCAACTTCATCAAACCCTATCTTGGCAGCACCACAGAGCCAGAGGCAAGAGAGATGAAAAAATCAAAAATCAAAATGAGAAGTAGAGATTATTTTTAGGGTTTATTGCCACATATGATCTATATGGGGAATTGAAGGTATTATTTTCCTTAGATATATTTGTTAAAAGAAGCCTCTACAGGTTGTGAAAATCTTAAAGCATTGAAAGCAGTTAAAATTTATATTTTATTTTTAATAATATCTATTAAATGAAAATTTTGTGATTTAATAAATATTATTTTAAATAAAATGTAAATGTTAATCTCTTTGATTACACTATTTAAAATATTTTTTCGTATTTATTAAAGTAGTGAATTATAAACTACTTAATAGATATTAAATTCAAATACAATAGGGCATGTGCATATGGGAGTTTGAGTTCTAATTTTGGAGAAAGGGGTTTTATTTTTGCATGACTTGAGACATAAGGGGAGTTTTGTTTTCTATGAGGAGTTTTTCCAAACTTAGAGTTCTATCTATAAGCATAGGAGATCTCTTATTTTTTTCCTGTAAGTCATATGATGATCAGATTGCGAAAGGAGTGGATTTTCATTTTCTATAGGGTTTGGAGAGCTTCATGGATCAGTTGTGAGATGTTTTGGGATCAATTTGAGTTCCACATTAGTTCTACATAAATTTGAGACAATTTTTGATTAGTTATCTTCATGTTTCTTCCAATTAGGTCCCCCATTTTAAGGTTTTTTTAGTTGCATTCAACCCGTGGATTTTTACATGAGTTTGGAGGATTTTGAGTCTATTTTTGGCAGTTTGACATTTGTTGCGAGTGCCACATAGATTGGACTTGGGTCTTGGAGAGTTTTGAAGTGGTAAACTACATTTTTTAGGAATTTTGACACCTATTTTTATTGGATTTTATTTCTTTCTCAACCCTTAGGGGTTTTGAGATCTATATCTTGAATTTACAACTCATTATTGGGGGGGGTCTTCCTTCGGACAATTTTTTTCATATTGAAAATTTGTTAGGATTAAGTAATACTGAGAGGAGGTGAGTCAATATTACAACACTTTAAACATGAACCAATTTATTTCTAACTTAACCAAATAAATAGTGAAATGAAAAGAACATAAACACATAACTCATAACTGTGCGTGCGTAAATGGGTACCTGTTAGATGGACACAAACACTTCAATAGATCATTGTTTTAGAAACATGGGGTTAGTAAAAAGCATGAAAACATAATAAACCCTCTAAAAGCGATCTATTGCCTTCTAACC
>MU228125.1:325641-336548 GCA_018584345.1 Thuja plicata | reverse complement strand
TAGATTTGATCTGATTGGTCGATATTGATTTGAATTGTATGGCTATAGTAGATAAATATAAATCAGTGATAAAAATCACCTAGGACATTAAATTGATTAAAAGAATTATGCCAAACAGTAACAGGGTTGTTTTGAACATAACTCGACGGTATGATCACACTTAAGGCAAATAGGGTCCATAGTTGCGACAGACCGAAATTAGGTGGTTACAATAACACCATGAATTGTTGTCAAAGAAACCTTGGCCAAGGGAAAACCCCAATAGGGATGGTACCCAAAAAATGTGCACTAAAAGTATTGTGTCCCTATTAGGAGACCTAGCCCTGTTAGGAGATGAATATTACATTATCACATTTCTTTGTTAGAGGAATACAAAACCTGTATGCACCCTAAAATGGTCGCCTGGACTATGGGCCCCCATTTATCAATTTATCAATTTATCAAATTCCTGAATCAATGCTTAGCAACATTTTCAATTTAAATCAATTTCCTTGATCAAATCATAATTATTTCAATATTTCCTAAGGTTTGATCATTTTTATTTAATTAAAAGATTTAATCTCCCTTTTAATTAAATAAAATTAATCTTATTTAATTAAAATAAATTCCTCCCATTTAATTAAATAAAATTCTTCTAATTTATTTAATTATAAAGAAAACCCCTCTTTTAATTAAATAAATAAAAATCCCCACTTAAAGCTCTTCTTTTGATGAAAAAGGAAAAAAATTAAATAAAAATCCTTTTTTTCACATCTTTCTAAGTGGTGGGCTTTTTTCTTTAATGAGCACATGGATCAACCAAAGATTTAATCTCCACCATTGCTCATTTCTTTTTTCCTCTTAATCTCAACCGTTCACTTTTATTTATAAGGAGCCCTCTCCTTCTCATTTAGGATCCCACTTTTATTGTATTGTTATGCTGCAGGTTTGGAGAGCAATTTTGCAGGAGAATTTGAGCACTCAAGCTTGGATATTGCAACTTCTCTATCTTCTTGTCTTCTTCTTCTTGCATCCATGGCTATTCATGTAGATTATGTTCATGTTTCCTTTCATAGATTAATCTTGCATTTGTATTTCTTTTCATAGAATAATCATGCATTGTTATCATTTAGATTAATTTCCTTTCATGCATTGCAATTATATAAAATAATTTTCATTTTGTTGCATATTGTATGATCATGGAGACTAGCATCCTTGTTTTTTCTCTTTGAATCTCCTATTTCACGGTGTACTTGCAGGGGCACAACTAGGTCAATCTAAGGGCCTCCATCACAAACCTTTGCACTCCATGAATAGGGAGCTATGAGTCGATATTTGAGACCTCATTCTTGATCAACCTTGAATTGAATGACCCATAGAAGTGTGATACATTTTTAGCACATCGTGTTAAAGGTATACTAAGCACATTTCTCATACAATAAAAAGTATGATTCTATTACAATGCTTTCTCAAGAATGTACAATACAAGAATCTTCTATGCTTAGGAAGTTCTAGTTATAGTTTGCATCACCATCTGTCTGATTCTGATATCACAAATCATCCATGCATCACATCCACATAATCTCATTCACCACATATACTCATCACACACTTTTCACACTTATCACATCTCATACTTCGCTTCTCAAATTCTCTCCATATATATACCTTATTTCATTACACATTCGGCTTCCAATTACACCACAAAATAGAATTAGTACTTATAAAAAAAGTAATTACCGAGTTGGCGTCCATACACTATCAAAACATAGGTAATCCAAAATCCAAATCCAACATAGCACATTTGGACTTCCCGTTATACTTCCTCAATCAATGTGACTATTCATCTGCCATGTATCACTGTTAATATATCTTGGCATGTCTTCAACTATCTGTATCTCACTAGGATCAACACCAAAAATTGAGAGAACTTAATAGAAGGTCATACATATCATAAAATAGATTCCTTTAAGCTCGCATGTCTCCATCCATCATATACTATCTTCGCTGAGTAAAACTGTATTGATATACTATGTAATTTTGCTTTTTGTACTTAGTCATTTTGCAATCCCAAGCTCCAAAACTGTGTTCCACTCCAAGAGACCATCCATACCAGATGTGTTTCCACAAATTAAAACCCTCAAGTGTTCCATAACACTCCTGAATGAACCACTTGCCAATAATCTATCCCTTTTGCATTGATGGCAACACTTAGTGAAAAATGACTAAGTGTCAATACCAAAAAGATATACACAATATCCTTTATCTCCTTTATATATCTACTCTATACATTTTTATTCTCTTCTCCCTTTTGACATCAATGGCAAAGGTATACAAAAATGTAGAATACATAACAAATACATATATATATATATACATATATATATATGTATATATATATATATATATATATATAATACAAAATATAATTAATACTTATAAAAAAAGTAATTACCAAGTTGGTGACCATACACTATCAAAAAATAGGCAATCCAAAATCCAAATCTAACATAGCATGTTTGGACTTCGCGTTATACTACCTCAATCATTGCGGTTGTTCATCTGCCATGTATCACTGTTAATCTATCTTGGCATGTCTTCAACTATCTATATCTCACTAGGATCAACACTAAAACTTGAGAGAACTTAACAAAAGGTTGTACATATCATAAAATAGATTCCTTTAAGCTCACATGTCTCCATCCATCATATACTATCTTCATTAACCAAAACTATACTGATATACTATGTAATTCTTCTTTCTATCCTTAGTCATTTTGCAATCCCAAGCTCCAAAACTGTGTTCCACTCCAAGAGACCATCCATACCAAATGTGTTTCCATAAATTAAAACCCTCAAGTGTTCCATAACACTCCTAAATGAACCACTTGCCAACAATCTCTCCCTTTTGCATTGATGGCAATACTTAGTGAAAAATGACTAAGTGTCAATACCAAAAAGATATACACAATATCATTTATCTCTTTTATATATCTACTTTATATATTTTTCTTCTCTTATACATTTTATTCTCTTCACCCCTTTGACATCAATGGAAAAGGTATATAAAAATATAGAATACATAACAAAATTGTGCCACTGCTTACCAAAAAAAGTTATACCATCTTTAATACATCTTGGAATGAGCTCTCCAAGATCTTGACTTCCTCTACCCATGTCTTCACTAGTATCTGACTCACATGAATCAGCCCATTCAGTGCAAACAAAGATGTCTTTGTTGTCTTTAGTTCAGTAGGCATATGTTCTTTAAGAGCTTGTGTTGTCTTCTCCATGTCATAAATATGTGTCTCAACAATTGATAACTTAGGAGTAATTAAACTCTTTAGCATACCAAGTCTTCTGACAACTCTCCCTTTCTTTGTATCTAAGACACTTAGCTTGTCCAATATCCTAGACACTTCTATTCTAACTCCAATATAGAGTGTGAAGAGGTATCACAACTATCCATCATCTTGTCCAAAGTTAGTCTATCCTTTGTTATTATCTCGTCAATGTTCATCAGATGTTTGAAAACATTTATACAGTAACTATATAACTTCCTTCCATGCAATACACAACTTCTTGCCTTTGATATAGTTTTGTTCAATATGCCCAAGTCCCATGACATAGAATTACATATTTCCTCCAACTTTTTTGCAATGTACTTCTCTACTTTCTCTTCTGGGATCTTCTCCAAGGACTCATAATGACTATCAAAATCATCCAGTACTTTGTTAAAGTTCTCTACAATATCCTTTGATTGGACAAAAAAAGGTATAGGTAGGAGTTTGTTAATAGTATCAACTGTTCTTTCCATTATCCTTGACTTCTTCTCACCTTTCTTCTCGGATCTCTTCTTCTCTTTAGAAAATGTGAAGAAGCATAGCTGCATCAACTCATCTTCATCCACACTCTCAACATCAGTGTTTAGAGTCTTATATCCACTTTCCAACAACAAAGATGAAGAAACAAATGTATGAATATCATGTTTCTCTTCAACTTTAATCACTCTCTCCTTCACTACTTCAACTTTTTCTCACTCTGTTCATCTTTCTCTTCCATTTCAGAAATACTGTTTCCTCCAATATTGGTATCCTTCACATAGCCACACTAAAAACAAATAAATCTGGTTGCTTCACAGTACTCACAAATTCACTAGTGTCTTCACTCATTGACTTATCAAGAATTATTGGACACTTGATGATTTGTAGTATATTTCCTGATTATTGATGTTTAGAGATTGATTCCTTCTCAGTATTTATGTGTCCAACATTGATTGTGAGTGATTTGATTTAAATATTGTATTTTAACTTTACTTTAATCAATATTGTTTGAGTGTTTAATGCAAAATTTGACATATCAAGGTGCATATTTGTGATTGCGTCTCTCATTTTGATGTTGAAAATGAGAAAATGTTATTGTTTTCCTTTTTCAAGGCATTAGAATACCAAGACCGATCATAAGAGTTTATTTTGCAAGGTGTTTCTGGTTGAGCTTTTTAATTTTTGAAGTGTCTTTTATGTGTAATCTTGTGACGTTTATCAACTACAAGTCAGATTATTACATTGGTTCATCACCCATTAGGTTTTCAGTTTTTATTTCACAAGCTATTATTTCTATCCCTTTTCCCATCATCATTTAGTTTTAGGTGAGTACCATAAAGGAACCGACCTTTTAACTTTGGAGATTCACTCTCGTCATGTATCACACACAATCTAAGAGTGTTTCTATATTTCAAAAAGATAGTCAAATTTTACATTTTCTAAAGGTGCAATCCTGATTGGAAATAATTTTTGGCATGCCCTGTGGGACACAAACTAATTATTAGTTCATGAGATCTATATATTTACTACTATTTTGGTGTGAATTGTAGTTTTTCAACCTTCAAGGTCATGTTTCAGCACCTGATGACTCTAATTATTTGGTTTTTCAATAGATTTGGTGTTTGTAGTTCAAATGACTCAACCGAGAAATCAACCTTTTGTTTCATTCAACCTAGTAAGTCCTTTGAATATTGCCAATCATCATTCTATTAATTCAAGGGGAAATCCCTACAATGGTTTAGAGGGATACCTATTAATTCAATAGCTATATGGGATGATTTAGGAGAATAGTTGAATCAAAAATTTCAAGATAAGTATGATCATTTGTGATTAGTTAAAAAATTAACTACTATTAGGAGAAGTCAAAATGAGTAGATTTTAGACTTTAATTATTGGTTCCAAATAACATCGAATAGAATTCCAGCATCGGTAAATCCCTCTAATGATTATGCTTTCTTATTTTATTTTAAGGCATTGAATAGTGATATTTTAGTACTAATTCAGTAATGGGGGGGTCACACTTTTCTAGTTGCATTTGATATTTCTATAAGAGAATAAAATCGATTGATCCAAGCTTGCAAAATAGCTCCTAGGCCTCTCATTCCATATTTAGTAGAATTTTAGACAAGTACACCTATTGTACCACCAATTCAGTTGTTGTTCTAGTCTTTCTAGCATTCAATAATCAGGCTGCAGTTCAAGAACACACTGCTACATTCTCATTTAATGAGCTTAAGGACATGAAAGAGAAAAATGAAAGCCTGATAAAAACATTGAAGAATTATGGAAATATAATTAGAAGCCTAAAGAGGCAGCATAATTAGGGTAATAAGTGATGCAGAGAGGCATCGAAACATTCACTCATATCTACATATTATGTTGTCTTTCTCTATAACCATCGATTTAGATGCTTAAAAACTCTTTATACTATGATAATCATAATATAAACTTAATATAATCTCCCATAACAACATTGAACCAGAATCACCAATTAATTTATCTCTACGCTCATTGCAAGCCTCGTGGGTCGCCCATGGTTTGAGATTGAACTTCATCACCATGCATTTTGGTCTTGGCACAAAAATGCATACAATAATATGCTCGCCACCTTTTTCCACTGCCAAGGTCGATCCACACACATTAGTGAAAATGTGATTATCTTCGCTGTCATCTTTGGAGCAACATTCAACAAATTCCAGGCTTATTCTAAGTATACATAGCTATGTGGACAGATCTCCCTCAACTCTCCTTCAAGTGGCTATTAAAATTCCATCCCAGAGTCTCTTTGCGAGCATAGAAAATTTAGTAACCTCCTCAATAGCTTGTTTTGAAACCACCATTGGATTCTTGTAATAGTTCTTGAAAACCATTTTAGAATTAATGCATTCAAGCACTTACAATCAGTTTTTCAAATCAATCCTTCACCAAACAGAATAACTCCCATCATCCCCAAATCGGGACTCTCATAACCCAATACTTAAACCAAACTGGACTCTTTGATAATCAATGATAACACCCCAAAACTGATTCATTTCACTTCTAAACTCTTTCATAAAGGAAAATCGAAACCAAGAAAACCCAATTACATAACACATTAATGTTATAGATAATAGAATTGAATTAGTGAGATCTAAAACACCATTTTATCAAATCCCATACATTAAAACTTCAAATACATACATAATATGCATGGCTCTCTGGATGACAACCAGAGAGCCCAATTATTTTCTCCTTTTCTAGTCTATCTACCCATACCTTCCCTCTATCTTATTCGATTACATTTTCTGTCCATAAATAGAGATTCTTGGGTAGTTAAAAAAATTGTAGGTAGCCACATAACTGTTTACATTCCCTTTTTACAAAAGGTTACCAAGACCAAATGATCCCCATTTTGGGTGCATTACAATATATTTTTATACATAAACAACTTCAAGGAAATTTTAAATGCATTAAATATATTAATATAATAAAAATTGGTCGGATGTCGAGGTGCCTCTACACCAATAGGCCTTATCAAGGGCCTTATCAAAAAGATACACTTAATTATCAGGTTGGTAATCTAGGTCAAGGAAGGGTTTTTAATCAAAGAGAAAGTCAACCCTACAACCCCTATATTCCTAGTGCATCAAAAGAACTTGCAGTTGTTTAAAATAACTTAACATGGGATAAAAAATGGTGTTTTTCTTGCAATCGGCCACATTAATAGAAAATTGTTCAAAGGTTATGTTGATTCATGCTCTCAGGTTTTAGGACAATGAGAGATCTCAATAAAATATGTCATAGGAGGCTCAATAGTAGCAAGGTTCATTGAATAATCAAGGAACACCTGAGGTGGCCTTGATGAATTATTTACAAGGTGAGGAATTTTATATGGATAACATTCAACATGGTCCAAGTTAGAATTATGTACCTACTACAATAAGTACAAGGTAAAAAAAGGGTTGTAGTACAACAAGTACCTACTACAACACGGTCCAAGTTAGAATTTTATATGGATAATATTCAACATGGTTCAAGTTGTGACCGCACAAGCACAAAACATTCAAATTTTACCAATGGGTTAGGTGATAGAAACCAAAGAGAAACCTAAAGGAAAAATACCATCTCTATAAACATAGATGGACATTGTTGTTTCGAGAGGACAAAAAAAGGTTAGTCTTACTTCCTTTAACATTATAGATCATATGAAGAAGACTCTTGTCAATATGTTAATGTTGGATTCCTTGAAGAAGACTCTGATACCAATTTTTGATATTGAGAAGGTTATGGGAGATTATGTTTTTGGCATTAATGTTTTTTCATTGATGTCAACATAGTCCTACTATTGGAGATAATTTTCATGGTTGTTTAGTAAGTTGAATTGTTTGGTACATATACTACACAAAATATCCACAGCTTTGATTTTACTGGTAGTTTTAGTGATGTCTATAGTTGATGCATGTTAACTCACAAATTTTAGTATGATGGTATTTGAGAGTTATGATTGCTTTATCAAATTTTGGTAGTTTGGTTTTTCGGAAAGTGACAAAGTTTTAGTTTTTGGATCGGTATGGATCGGTGTTGAAGATTTTTTGTCTTCTAACCTGGTAGTGAGTTTGGGACATGTATATGTGTCTGCAACCCTAGTGGTTCATGATTTGGATGTGAAAAAACTATTTTTCTTGAGTAACAGGGGTTGTAGATATTATCATTTATGAACAACGCAGAGATGAGTTAAGATTTTGAGTACATGTTGTTGCAAAGGTTGGTGAGGTATTTCACATTTATTGTTGATGTTTCTTGATTGTGTCCTAATCATGTTTCTAGTTCATAATGGTCAAGTTTATCGGGTTGCATTATTCTCATGTAACATGTTGGTGTTCTTCTTTTGGTATTATCTGACCTAATGATGTAACGTGCTATGAAGGTTTGGTGCATGATTTGTAGATCTGGAGCATGTTTGAAGTTATTAATATGGATCATTTCAATGTACTGGATGACAATCAATGGATCTCATTGTGAAATGAATTATAGTTTATTAATTGTTTGCAATTAGGTCCCTAAAAACCTAGCTGAGATGAGTTGATGAATTGTATTTAAAGATGTAATCTTTTGTAATCGTAAAGGTGTGTATAGATGGTAAAAATGATTTATATGATGATATATGAAGAGGTATGAGTGGAATCTAAAATAATTTATAGATCTATGCACTTCATTGGAACTATTTTGGCATAATAGATTCTATCAATCAGTTTATGTGTTTGGAATGTAAGTCCTCTTTGATCTATGATCGGTTGATGTTGTAAGGCAGTGAGCCTTGCTGTTATTGTGTCTTGAGTAGTGAGCTCTAGTTATTACGCTTGAATGCATGTGCATTTCTTATCTATGTAATAAGTTATACTTTTAAAATAGTATTTTCTTATTGTGGGTAATCAACCCCATCGTGATTTTTCCCCTAATAGGGTTTCCATGTAAAAATCTTGGTGTTATGTGTGTTTGGATCTTGCATTAAAGTTTATCTTTCAAATCTATGGTTAAATATTTTAAGTTCGATATTTTATGGAAACAATTGATTCACCCCCCCTCCCCCTCTGATTTGTGTGGGCTTCCTTGGCCCTAACAATTAGCATGAGAGCTATGTCTTCTTCTTGAAGCCTAATTGCTAGAGAAGATTCAGATGACATCCTTTAAGAAGGAAAGTCTAAGATTTCAAGGTACTAATTATACTATATAGAAGGACCAGATGATTACACATTTGATATGCCTTGATTAATAAATTTGGACTATTACTTAAAAATATTACAAACTTGTTGTTGATTTGTCTACTACAACTATTGATGAGAAGAAGAAAATTGAGTTTAATATGAGAGAAATATGAGCCTTGAAGAGTGCCTTATGAGATGTTGAGTACACAAACATTTTAGGACTAGAAACTACACATGATATATGGATAAAATTGGAGACCTTATATGAAGAAGATAAATTTGTGAAACAACCTAATCTACAAAGTCCGAAAGGGAAATATGAGTCACTAAGGACGAGCGAAGATGAGATCATTACTTCATATGTGAACAAGATCACTGAACTTGTCTATGGAATCACATGTGTTGGTGGAAAGTTGGATGAAGATGAGATTATTTCTAATTTCCTAAGATCCTTTCCTCCTTATGATTCTAAAGTCGCTTCTATTGAAGAAATCAGAATTGTGACTACTGTGACAAGAGATACATTGATTGGTAGTTACCTTATTTTGAAATGAGAAAATTTGTAAGTCTTCCTAAAGTTGAATCTACATTTAAAGCCACTATTTCTAAGGATAAGCTAAGATATGACCCTAGTGAGATCTCATCTAAGCTTGGTAGGTATGATAAAGAATGGGAGAAAATTGAGAATGAAGAAAGATCTTGAAGAGCTTGAAGCCCTATTTGTGAAGATATTTCTTAAAGGATATGGATAAAAAAATGATGAATCTGAGAGGAGAAAAGATGAGATTGTGTTCATAGATATCAAAGATGATAATACTAATGAAATGATTGTCTTGGTTTTGTATTTGGATAGGACATAGGACTGGGCTATTGATAGTGAGTGTTCACATCACATGACCAAAGACAAAAAACAAATCATGAAGCTTGAAGATTATGATGGTGGAGTTGTCAAATTTTGTAACAATGCACTCTGTTTGATCAAAAGAAAAGGTTTAATTACACTTTATGGTAAGATTAATAATGATGATGTTTTATCTATTGAAGGATTGAAGGATAATATTTTGAGTGTTGGATAGTTAGTTGATACGGGATATCACTTAGAATTCAAGAATGGAATGTGTAGAATCATTGGAAGAACCCGAATTGAGAGTGTAGTAGGTACAAAGACCAGAGCTAATGTATTTTGTTTAAACAATTCAAAGAATAGATGCTTGATTCCTAAGATTGATGCTAGTTATTTGTGGCATAAAAGATTATGACATATAAAATTTGATAACATTGTGAAGATTAGTACTATAAATGCAATAAGAGATTTACCTAAATTTTTGAAGTCTGGTAATGCGATGTGTAAGGAGTGTTTGCTAGGTATGATAACTAAATCTACTTTCAAAAGTAATACCTATTCTTTGAGTGGATTATTAGATTTTGTTCAGATAGATCTATGTGGTCCTGCTAGAACTAGAATTTATTATAGAGCTAGATACTTTATCATGTTCATTGATGATTATTGAAGGATGATGTGGGTTAAATTTTTTAAACAACAATATGAAGCATTTGAAAAATTCAAGATCTTTAGAGCTATTGTTGAGACTTAGATAGGTATGAAGCTAAAATATCTAAGATTTGATAGAGGTCATGGTGAGTTTACATCTAGAGAGTTTGATGCATATGGTGAAGAGTATGGGATAAAAAGTCCAATATCTACTCCTAGGACCCCACAACATAATATAATCACTAAGAGAAGAAAAAAAACAATACTTGACACTACAAGGACAATGATAATTTAAGGAAATGTTCCATAGATCTATTGGAGAGAAGTTGTTAGAGCTATTTTTATACTTTGAAACAAGTTCAAATCAAGCATGGTACTGGAAAGAATCCTTATGAGCTTTGGTATGGTCATATCCCTAGTGTGAAGTAT
>MU228125.1:301871-313824 GCA_018584345.1 Thuja plicata | reverse complement strand
ACTTTGATGTACTAAAATGAAAAATAAAATAATTCTAAGTTTGGTTGGCCCTAAGGGCTAAATTTCTGGAACCTTCTCGGGCGGTGGAAATTGCCTATATAAAGAAGGCCCGTAGTGTTGTCTTAGGTAGTTCGGGACAGTTATGGGTAGATCTGGGTAATAATTTGACGTTTTGTCCTACAGAATATTGTAAGGGGAATGCCCATGTGGCTTTGCATATTGTAATTTTGAAAGTTTGTAATTCCACATTTGTGGAGATAATAAGAAGCCCATTTTCTGTTCTTGCAAATTGTTGTTGCTTCTCTATTTCTGTTATGTGTTTGTGGCATTAAGGGGAGCACCCTTCATCAAGTTGACATAAATATGTGGATCCTATCTTGTTATGTGTTAGGCTTGATTTTGAGTTATTTCAGTGAAGTGTTGTGACATTGTGTGATTTATCATGTATTTGTGAAATTGATTATTATTGAAATTAATTATTAAATATAGAGTATTTAATTAATTGAAAATTAATGAAATATCTATGTTTAATTGGAAAATTAATTATATTGCAAATTATTGAATATTGGAATTTAATTGAATATTTAAATTGGAAATTGAATTATATTAGCTTTTATGCATTATTAAATAATTAAATATTTAACTGCATGGATAAGTGTGCTTTAAATATTTAATCTATTTAATATATATTTTAATTAATTATATGTGCAAGTTAATTATTGAAAAGAGAGTTTGAATTCAAAATGCAACTTGGTTTAATGAGTCAAAGTTGAGTTGTGCAAGTAAATAGATATTTTAATTAATAAATATTATTTACTTTCAATTTTGAGTTGAGTTCTTTTAGGGGTTAACTGGAGTGTTGTCATGAGGGTTTGCATAATTTGGGGAAGTTGATTCTCTTTAGGATAATTCTCCTCTCATTCTCTCATAACAGGTTTATGGTGAAAGCATTTTTGGGAGAAGAATTTGTGAGAGAATTTTTGGTGTGTTCTTGTTGTCTTGAAATTTGGTGAATTTTGTGTGTGCTTGAGGCTTGAGGATTTATGGATATCTTGGCTTGAGAGGCTTCGTGGTTCTAGATTTGCATTCAAAATTAGATTCGGAGGCTTCAGGATTCTCCATCTTCTCACAAAACTCCTTTGTCAATTTTTGTGGGATTTGAGGTAGGGTTTGATAAAAATCCCTTTTTTTATTCAATTTGTGAATTTTATGCTTTCTATGTGTTTGAGATCATATACATTTCCATAATTGGGTTTATTTACATTTTTTTGTTTAAAAGGGTATTTTAGAAAACCCTAGATCTATGTTTATTAGAAAATATGAAAACTTGGCATAGTAGGGTCATGCTGGCAAAATTTGGAGGAAAAATATGCATGGGAAGACCTAGAAATCGAGAAAATTAATCTCCCTATAGTAGAGACTATAGTAGCAAAAAAATAAATCCTCCCTTTAAAAATAATCCTTAGAAAATTTAATTGTTTTTTAAAAAATGTCCCTCACTGGAAAAATACACTCCAATAAAAAAAGGGCACCAGTGGACAAAATAGGTGACAAAAAAAAGAATGTGTTTTCATATTTCCGTTTTCGGAAATTTTCTATTAAAAAAAAAAAAACCTTTTATTAAACAACTTTGGATTTGGTTAAAAAAAAAGCTTTTTAAAAAAGATATAATGTACCGAGGTGGTGGTGGGCTCCACCCACCAACCCCACCCGCGGCAACAGCTGGCGCTGCGCTGACAGGTCAGATTGCCTACGACAGCCAGTTTTGCGCTTGATAGGCCGGACTACCTACGACAGCTGTGGGCACTGAGATTTAGGAGAAGGGGGGGAGGGGTAGGGTATCCGCTATCCCCCAATGTAATTTAAAATTTGTTTTAAAATTTTGGTTTTTCATTTAATGTAATTATTAAATGTTTTTTTATTGTTAGAATTCTTTTATTATATATGCTAAGATATATGATATTAATTTTTGATTAATATTTAATAGTTAATGTATAATGTTATATAGTTAGTTTAATTTAAGATAATTTATATTATTTAAAATAGATTTAGTTTTATATTATGTAAGTTTTATTTATATAGTATTAATTAAGATTTAATTTAAATAATATTGGTATTTTAAAGTTAGATTAATTTTTTTAAAAATTAGGCTTTCTTTTAGAACCTGATTAATGGAAAAGAAATTAGACTAAAGTTCTTAAGGTTGATTAATCGGAGGGATTATTTCTATTTATTGTTTTATTTTAATTTAAACTAGTTGAACTAAATTTAATTGTAAATTAGTTTAAATTGTATGGTTATTAGCTAATTAATCATTTTTATAATGAAGTGATGTTAATGGATTAATTAGGCTAGTCAATGATATATTAAGTAATGAATAAATATAAATTTAGGCAAGAGGATTTTATTAATTTAGTTAATTTAAATTAGCTATTGAGTCCTAGTCTTTTGGGAATTACTGTTTTACAATGGAATCTATTTCTATTACTGTTTAAAGTAGATGTGTAACTTATTGTCAAGACACTCTATGGGGCTATATGCCTGAATCATGCTTGCATGGACATAGAGGATACAATCGAACGAAGACCCTTACTAAATATTCTAAGCATAGAAGCCACCTGATTCACCTCCAAACGGTGATTTATTATAGTGTAAGGGGAGGGAATAATTTCCCCCAAGAATCCCATCGTATGTGTCCCAGGGTATTGTGTTACAAAAGAGAACTTCATAGCATGGAAAAAATACCTCGAAAAAGGAAAAAACATGGGCGCCCTTCCGGGGGTAATACTGTTGTGTGAGACAAAGGACTACCAAGCAATGGGCCTATAATATTTCATGCGAAGCCAATTCCATAGGTATACTTGTGCTTAAAGTGTTTGAATAACATTGAAAAATCCAAAGGACCAAAACACGAATGAAATTCCCAATGAACAAATTTGTCACAATTGCTTGTCTCCTGCAAGGTTTCTTTGTCCCTTCTAGGACTGTTTTCAAACATGTGTCTTCAATAACTATGAGTTACACCCAAAATATGAGTCAAGGTATACTTAACGTAGTTAATGCCTTTGATGTATGTTGAAAATCAGTTCTTGCCAATGAACAAATCGACATAAAAAGTCCAAAATCAGTTAGAATCCTACATTGTCATCTTCACATCAACCCATTTCATCATCATCATCATCATACTTCTTATCCTAATCACTTCTTCCAAGTCATCCATATTCTTCTTAATCTTCCTAATCATTTTATCACCTCCCTAATCACTTCATCATCCTCCTAATCACTCGATCAAGTTCCCAATCCTCATCTATTCACCTTCATCCTAATCATTCCTCTAATCCACATCAACATCCTCTTTCTTAATCCAATCTAACCATTCATCTTCTTCCAACCTAATCCAGTCATCACCCTTCTAATCTAATCCACTTGTCAACCTCATATCATTCTATCAAATCCTAAACCAATTCATATTCCTCTCTATCCAAAACCAATCACACCTTAATCAATCCCTTGTCTTCAAGCATCCCTCATTAATATTTCAAAGTTCATCCATTCTTAATCAAAATCTTCATCCACATCTCCTTCAAATTCCAGTCTTCATCAAATCTTTTACCTTTGGCTTAGGAGCACCATCATAATCCTTGGTCTTTAATCTTGATTATCTTGATCAACCCACATCCAACCATAATCAAGCTCAAATCAAATCAAATCAAGCTTCATCTTTTGCACCTTCATCAATATTCTTCATCTCAAATCTTAGGTTGAAAGAATTATCAAAGTGTTGCATATACCCTCATCATTAGCAAACATCTATTTTAATCCTATTGCTTTTGAGAATATCAGTCTATCTCAAAATTATATCCTATTTTTCTTGGGATCATAAGTCTATCTCCAAGTAGAAGATCATATCATCATCCAAATCAATCCTTTGTTTTCACTATCATAGGGTCTTGTTTCACCTAGGTTTGTCTCAATTTTTTTTAATCCAAATCCAAACCCAAAATCACACCCAATGTCAATCAAAATCAATCAAATCAAATCAGTCAAGCAAAGTCCAAATTTTTCTCCTAAGTCCTAGGTTCATATTTCATCCATCCTCATGTCTTTCACTTCATCCACTCTTAATCAAAATCTTCATTCACATCATATTCTAAACAAATTCCAAAAAACCCTCATCTAAACATTATGAATATGGATTGGTTTCACAAAATGGTTAAAGACTATCAAGCATATATGTCAAGTCCCATCTCTCAAACCATTCCTCCAAATCAACCAAATCCATCCAACTCATACATGCTCCAAACTAACCCAACTCCAAAATATTCACATTCATCATCTCAACTAGCTTTCCATGTCAATTATATAACCCCACATCCATTTATCATATCCCCATCCATTCTACCTCAATACATTATGCCCAATCCAAATCCACCTCCCATCTCTTACCCTTCCTCTATTGTTGACAAGGGAAACCCACCTCATTATCCCTCACCCACATATCTCCCTCAAACATCATCCATGCCTCCATCTTCTTCCATATTGATATCCCAAGCTCCACACTTCCATCATAACATTACTACCTACATCCCTAATCCAATCCTCCATCCCCTTATCCTCCAACCCATTTTCCAATCCATAATCTGAGTCTTCCAATTCCTTCAATCCATCACCATAACCCCCATGCTATTACTAGTTCACCATCCACTTTATCCTACCTTTCTCCTTCATCCCCTCCATTTTGTCCCAATCTACCATCTTCTATTCCTACCTACTATACCAAAAATTCCCTTCCCCAATCCACCTACATCTCTCAATCCACTTCATGTGTCATACCCCAATCCATCCCCCCTCCCCAATAAGTTAGTAAAACTAGTTTACAAGTCATTTCCACACCTTCATATATGGACTACCCTAGCTCCCCATCATCTACACGTCAATCCTTCACCTCTGATACGTAAGTCTCCAAGGAGTTTCACAAGGAAGCCATCACAAAATGCATCTCTTAAAGTTGATGAGCCAATTCATATTAGTCCCCCGTGTGAAGCCATTTGTGATGAGGCCTTTTCATCACCCATCATTCCTCTTCCATCTCCCACACCTATCATTTCCCTTCCTAGTCTTTTACTAACTAATCCTTTTCCATCTCCTAACACCATCAAAGTCCTCACACCCATTGAGTCCATCCAATCCCCATCCCCATATTCTCCTACTAACATTATCCACACCCCATCTAGTGACTCTCCTAAGTCCACCCATCTTCCCTCTATCTCAATCATAGAATCACACATCCTTCCATCCCCTCCATCTAAAGAGTCCATCCATACATCCCCCATCTCACCATCCACACCAATCCCATCATGTCAAGATCTTGTCCAAAATCATGTTGAAATATCAATTGATATAGACCAAGATCCTCCCATCACACTTCCTCCATCTCATAATCTATTGTCATGCACTCCTCCTAATCCAGATCCCATCATTCTACATACTCTATCTCAAGAGACACTACCTCATCTAAGTAGAGATTAGAGAATCCCATCCCCTCCACCTCATGATCCTTTGTCACCTCCAATCCAAACTTTCCCACCACCATCGCTCTATCCCCTTGGTCCAGTTACATTCATCCATGGTGGTCCACTTGAAGCATAAGAAATAAGTTTCATATCCACCACTTACACTCCCCCTAATAATGGACTCGCATCTAGTTCCCTAAGACTTAATACCCTATCTTGGGTCGAATGCTACAAAAATGGAATTATCAAGGAAAAGGCCTAGGCCTAAATGAACAAGGTATATTGGAGCCCATCTCTACCAATGAACATCCACCATCTTGTGATCTCAGTTGCACATCTAAAGGTCATTCATCCAAAACTGTTGGTACAACTAATGCCCAGTCCAAGCGTGCTTGCAAACCCACCACTACCTCTTCACATCGTTCCTCCAAGAAATTTAATGCCATCCCTCCTCCCCCATCATTTCAACCCAAGAAAACCTACCACATTCCTCCTTCATCCTCTCAATCCATTTTGGGTCCCTATGTCCCAAAATCAACCATTGCATATTCTCCACCTATAAAATCCATTTTGGGCCCTTATATCCCAAAATCTCATCCTTTATCTTATCCAACATCCTACATTCCCAATTAGGATCAATAAAGGCATATACCCACACACCCCATCCACCATCATACCTTCATCTCTCCATCTCACACATCTTCTCATATCCCTTCCAATTCCAATCACTACAATTTGAAAGCCAATTCAAAAATGCATAAGGCTAAAGAGACAAAATCTAAAGATTGTCATGTCCACTCCAAACAACATGCTCTAGCAAAGACCAATCCAATCAAAAAATGCACTACATCCCGTGGGCCACAAAGGCTCAACAAAGAAAAAGCAAGAACTATGTGGATCCCAAAGAAAAGTGATGAAATGCATCTGAAAGAAAAATCCAAAATGGCATCCAAAGTTGCTAATCCTCCATCTCTACATTCCTCTTTTCCGTCACTTAAATCTATTTTGGGTACTTATGTCCCAAAACTATCTACCATACTTCCTCCATCACATCTACTTCTACCATCCCCTTCAAATCCACTCTTTCCACACTCCTCACAACATGTTCCAATGTTGATTCTAAGCACGTCCCCCCATCCCACTCACTTTCCACCATTTTGTCCAAACGCTTCCTACCTGCCATCCTACATTCATCAGCCATCATAACCATCTCATCCATTCCTTTCCATAAGCCACTCATCCCAAATAAGGTTGTACCAACATCTAGGGATCACTCAAAATGGGCTCGTATTGTCTTGATATTGAACATGTTGCTTGAGTCATCCCTTCATCTCCTCCTTATCATTCCATCCATAAACTCCCTCCCAAAAAAAAGGTCAAAAAAGTAAAAAAAGAAGTCAATCCAAAAAAAAAGAGAAAAGAAATAAGTGTCCAATGGTGAAAACTTGGAAAACATGCACCTTGGACAAGTACCATGATGAAAACCTAGTAAACAAGCATCATGCGTAATCCCTCCATCCAATTTCTCTTCACACTTGAGGACAAGTTCTTCTATCCACCACTTCATCCCTCCCTTTATACCAGTCATCTATCATATGTATCATTTTGTCCATTTCACCTCCTCCATCCTCCTTGGGATCTTCATAAAATTAAAAATAAAAACATGAACTATATATATGCTTTTGGACCCCTCTTGGCATCCATTTCTACATCACCCTTTTCATTCTCCATTCCATCTCCATCTTTGCCTTCCAGTTCCATTTCACTGTAATTAGCCACAATTGCTTCCTAAGCATTCTTATGAGCCATTTTCCTATCCACCATCCCATTTTCCATCCTTCAACCACCATCTTGTCTTCCCTCTACCTCCCTTAGTGTCTTTCTTTACCTCATCCTAGTGCCTCATCACACATGACCTCTCCTAAGTGGGGGCATTCTATTCCTTGGAAACTTTAGCGTATCCACCTTTCATCTCCTAGTCCTCTTCTCCCATCCCACTATTGTATCCTATCCATTCCTTCCACCCATCCACCATCCTACCTCCATCTCTCCACCATTCATCCTCTAGCATGGGGGCATCATTTTCCACATAGTCCTTGGATTCCTATCCATCCATTCCCTCAATCTATCTCCCCTCTAAGCTATCTTCCCATCTCCACCTTTCCTTGGTGTTCCCTTGTCATCGATCACAACATCCATCTTCCTTTATCCATTCTTCCAATCCATTTATCTTCTATTCATTCATATTCAATTCTATCTAATCCATTCTACCTTTCATCCATTTATTCTTCCTTCCTATCCAATTCAATCTATTCTATCCATGCATCCAATTCTTTCATATCAATACAATCACTTTCTTTCTTGACTAGGGAAACATCATGCACATCCTCATCATCTCAAGCCCCTATGCATCTTATCATCAGTCTCCTTAGCATCTTCATCATCCTGTTGTATAGCTTAAATGCATCAAAAACCCAAAAGATCCAAAGAAATCAAAAAATCCTAAAAATCACAAAATAAAAAAAAATAAAAAAAAATCGAAAGATCCAAAGAAATCAAAAACTTGCACAAATTCCCAAAAAAAAAAAAAAAAATCATCCAAAAATCCTGCAATAAACCTTTCACATCATTATATTTTCAGCAACATTTTCTCACTACGAATGCAATCATGTTTTCACCAAATCAATTTGGAGATAGACTCTCCTTGCTCCGCATCCTTTTCACAACTTTTTTCAGCGAATATCTTTCCATCAAATCAAATCAAATCCAATCATTGCCCGCCAAGATGCATCCTTCCGGCATCGGCTTATCAAATCCTTCATCACATCAATCTTGTTCATGGAAAAAACTTTGGACTGGATGACTGCTTGTTCATGAGGCCTTCTTTATTGATTTTATCTTTTTGTGTTAGTTTAAACCTACTCACCACTACCTTGATCTACTATATATTAGTGTGTTGTGACTAGTGGCTATCGATACATGCATCTTTTTGCAGTGTGCTTTTTTTTGAGCTTCTACTCCACACAAAGGAATTTTTTCCTCTGGTTTTCTAACACCTGATGCATACCTCCTCTTGCAATATCAAAATTGGATGTGCTCTCCATATTTTTCAAACAAATGGATCCCCAAAGCTTGTTAGTTACATCTAATTTCATCATTGCATTAGCATTCTTAGTTGCATTTTAGAAGGCTTCTATTTATTCCCTCATATCTCTTCCTCCTACCCATTGTGTCCTTTTTGGAGAAAATCCCACAACATTGTTTTTGTTGCATTCTTTTCTCGAGGGGGCACAACCCTATACTGTTGTTGCTTCGGCATGAATCCCGCAAACCCTCTTCCTCTGGGGCAACTTATTTTCTTATCTTTGATGTAACGTCACTTGTGATGCCACGTCAAAGAGGGGCAAAATGTAGACTTCCAAAAATATTAATATTATTATTAATATTAAATTCCCTCTTATGCCTCTAACTATTTTATTTAATCATTTAAATAGTTTCATAGTTGATATTTATCAATAGTTTAAATACTATTCTAATGTATTTTATTTAAATACATTTGTCTCATAAAATCCCCTTTTTAATAAATTTATATTTATTAAAATCCCTCCATATCCCTAATTCTTCTAAACTATGATTTATTCAAATCTAATTTGAATTATAATCTAAAACTATCCTAGAGACCTATTGATCCAATCTAGAAGCCTACCCTAAGCCTACCCTATTCCTACTCTATACCCATCACCTCACTTCCTAAGCATGCTTCCCTACCTAACTATCATTTTAATCATACTTAAAGGGTGATTCCTAAAAAAAAGGTCACCCATTCCTCTTAAATTCCTCTTACAACTTTGTCTCCCACTTGGAATTCTTGAGCCACTAAATATTAAATGCTATGTTTGACTCAAAATTGGCCATCCCCTCAAGCCTATGTGTCCTTTATGTGGCTCTTATGTGGATGCCACATAGATTCCACATCATCCAAGCCCTCTTCTTCTCCTCCAAAATTCTATAAATAGAGGCCTTCTCCTCTTCATTTTGCATCTCTCATTGTGCATTGTTATTATTCTAGAATTGTTTTAGAATTTCATTTCTAGTTTCATGTTTTCATGTTTAGATCACTTAGAAATCACATGCTAGGTTTCTTTTGGCTAAAATCAATCATAGTTTCTTGCATTTTTTTGCATTTCAATCATATTAGTTAATCATTTGGAGAAGTTTGAGACTAGTTTCACCATACTAGCTCTTGAATCCTTCTCCCTTTATCCAATCTTGCATCAATTTCAATAATTCCACTTGGGGAACCATTGCATTTGTGTGTTTGAGAGAGCACACCCACAATCCATATCTTGAGAAAATCAAACAAGTTAAATAGGGTGCTTACTTGTTTTAGTTCAATCTGATGTCATTTGGTGTTCTTTGTTGCTTGTTTGCTCTTCCATATGATTCTAAATTGATTATATGTGCTAACCCACTAATCTTGTATGTTTGAGCTTGCTCCCAATAGATAAAATAATTTCACATACACATTTTGGCATGCCCGATGGGACCCACATCCCTAAAATCCTTCTAAATTTCTTGTCTTCTCTCATTTTTGCCAAACTCATGGATCAACGTCTCTGTTTTGCACAGAGGTGTCTACGTGGACATTGATTCATGAATGAACGTCTATGCTTCACAAATCAGCATCTCCATAGATATTGATTCATGAATTAGCCGGTGCGCTTCAGGAATCAGTGTTTGCAAAAACACCAATTCACAAATCAGCGTTTGCGTAGAAACTGATTCACGAATCAACATTTGTGCAGACACCAATTCACAAATCAGCATTTGCGTAGACACTGATTCACATATCAACATTTGCACAGACAATGATTCATGAATCAGCATCTACACAGACACTGTTTCATGAATCAACATCTATGCCTTGGTAAGTTTTATTTTCTATCATTTTGGGCTTATTAAACATAGAATCAACATCTGCGCCCTGAACCAACATTTGAGCTCTGTCTATTTTTCTTTTCCTCATTTCTAACAACTTTTCAAGTGGTTTTGTTTTGTGCTAACAATGCTTGTCAAAGACTAAATTTCTAAAACCACTAACTAGTTGTGTTGCAGCATCGCTTGCCAAAGACATAAATTCAAAAGACTACTCACGTTTGTCTTGCAAGTTGCCTCAATCTAAATTGACCAAACGATCGTGTTTGTTATCATTTTTCTTAGGCACCTAGACTAATTAGGGAGATATTTTTGTCTAATTCAAAGCAAGTGTTAGGTGATTATGCTCTCTTCCCTTTTGGGAGGATCAAAAACCTAGAAACAATTGCTTTGTATTAAATAAGTGAATCTTTGGGGAATGAAATAAGCTTGTCTTGCATGTTTGTGGAGAAAACAATACTAGATAGGAGAGTATGCTTTTTACCCCTTTGTATGAGAATCATAAATCCAGACTTTTTTTGTCGCCAATCCAATTTTCTTTAACAAGTTAATCCTTTAGATGGGCTTGTCGGTCGATGAAAAAATATCCTAGAAATGACCCACGTGAGAACGAGGTGTAAGCCACACCACTTCAATTCATGTTAATCAAATTTACTCTTTGTGGTTAAAGCCTCGGGAGTCGATTGACATTTGAGCTTATACTCGGCTCTCATCTAACTTAAGTGCGGCCTCGTGGTCTTAATCACATTTACGTGACCACTTTTTTCAAGACACTCTATGGGGATATACACTTGAATTGTGCTTGCATGGACATAGAGGATACAATCAAATGGAGACCCTTACTAAACACTCTAAGCATAGAAGCTACTTGATTCACCTCCGAACGGTGATTTATTATAGTGTAAGGGGAGGGAAGAATCTCCCCCCAAGATTCCCATCATATGTGTACCAGGGTATTGTGTTACGAAAGAGATCTTCATAGCACAAAAACAATACTAGGAAAAAGCCAAAAACATGGGCTCCCTGTAACCACATAAATTTGGTCTGTTCTAACTATGGACCCTATTTGCCCTAAGTGTGATCATACCCTCGATTATATCCAAATGACCCTGTTACTGTTTGGCATAATTCTTCTAATCAATTTAATGTCCTAGGTGATTTTTATCACTAAAATTATATTAACTATTATAGCCATACAATTCAAATCAAGTTTGACCAATCAAATCAAACCAAAATCAAACATGGCTATAGTATTTAATTATAAAGGAATTAAACAAATCCCTAAATTAAATACCCACTTGCAATTAACCTATTCCCCTAGCCTATTTAATTTAATTAAAATGGCTATAATCTCCTAATTATTAAAAAGAAATTTCACTATTTAAATAATTAATTCCTATATTTCTAAATGAATTAAATAAGTTTATTTCATTTATTAATATTCCCTCAAACCCCAACCTAACCTATCTCAACCACTTCTACCCTGGGTTCTAACCCTTCTCAAC
>MU228125.1:252950-292515 GCA_018584345.1 Thuja plicata | reverse complement strand
GCAACAGGTCGAATCACGCAG
The DNA here is from genome assembly GCA_018584345.1 of Thuja plicata. Taxonomy (NCBI): domain Eukaryota; kingdom Viridiplantae; phylum Streptophyta; class Pinopsida; order Cupressales; family Cupressaceae; genus Thuja; species Thuja plicata. The sequence goes on along the minus strand of MU228125.1, from coordinate 292,494 downwards.
ACAGGCAGGATGAATAACTCATATTCAGTCTTGGCTGTACCTGGTGAAGAAGGACTATGTTGAAGTGTGTGGTTGATTTAGAAGGCCAAAATTAACTCATACAGATCCCAAAGAAAAGAGATGAAATGCATCTGAAAGAAAAATCCAAAATGACATCTGAAGTTGCTAATCCTCCATCTCTGCATTCCTCTCCACCATCACTTAAATCTATTTTGGGTCCTTATGTCCCAAAACTATCTATCATACTTCCTCCATCGCATACACTTCTACCATCCCCTTCAAATCCACTCTTTCCACACTCCTCACAACATATGCCAATGTTGAACCAGAGAGCATCCCCCCATCCCACTCACTTTCCACAATTTCATCCAAATGCTTCCTACCTGCCATCCCACATTCATCAGCCATCATAACCATCTCATCCATGCCTTTCCATAAGCCACTCATCCCAAATAAGGTTGTACCAACATCTAGGGATCACTCCAAATAGGCTTCTATTATCTTGATATTGAACATGATTCTTGAGTCATCCCTTCATCTCCTCCTTATCATTCCATCCATAAACTCCCTCCAAAAAAAAAGGTCAAAAAAGTCAAAAAATAATTCAATCCAAAAAAAGAGAGAAAATAAGTAAGCTTCCAATGGTGAAAACTTGGCAAACAAGCACCTTGGACAAGTACCATGATGAAAACCTAGTAAATAGGCATCATGTGTAATCCCTCCATCTAATTTCTCTTCACACTTGAGGACAATTTATTCTATCCACCGCTTCATCCCCCCCTTTATACCAGTCATCTACCATACCTATCATTTTGTCCATTTCACCTCCTCCATCCTCCTTTGGATCTTGATAAAATTCAAAATAAAAAATTGAACTGTATACATACTTTTGGACCCCTCTAGGCATCCATTTCTGCATCACCCTTTTCATTTTCCATTCCATCTGCATCTTTGCCTTCCATTTCCATTTCACTGTAATTAGCCATAATTGCTTCCTCAACTTGCTTATGAGATATTTTCCTATCCACCATCCCATCTTCCATCCTTCTCCATCCTTCAACCATCATCTTGTCTTCCCTCTACCTCTCTTAGTGTCTTTCTTTACCTCATCCTAGCACCTCATCACACATGACCTATCCTAAGTGGGGGAATTCTATTCCTTGGAAACTTTAGCGTATCCACCTTTCATCTCCCAGTCCTCTTCTCCCATCCCACTATTGTATCCTATCCATTCTTTCCACCCATCCACCATCCTACCTCCATCTCTCCACCATTCATCCTCTAGCATGGGGGCATCCTTTTCCACATAGTCCTTGGATTCCTATCCATTCATTCCCTCAATCTATTTCCCCTTTGAACTATCTTCCCATGTCCACCATTCCTTGGTGTTCCCTTGTCATCGATCACAACATCCATCTTCCTTCATCCATTCTTCGAATCCATTTATCTTATTATTTATTCATATTCAATTCTATCCAATCCATTCTACCTTTCATCCATTTATTCCTCCTTCCTATCCAATTCAATCTATTCTATCCATGCATCCAATTCTTTCATATCAATACAATCACTTTCTTTCTTGACTGGGGCAACATCATGCACTTCCTCATCATCTCATCCATCACCTCAAGCTCCTGTGCATCTTATCATCAGTCACCTTAGCATCTTCATCATCCCGTTGTACAACTTAAATGCATCAAAAAACCAAAAGATCCAAAGAAATCAAAAAATCCTAAAAATCACATAATCCAAAAAAATTTAAAAAAAAAAATCAAAACATCCAAAGAAATCAAAAACTCGCACAAATTCTAAAAAAAAAAAAACCATTCAAAACTCCTGCAATAAAGCTTTCACATCGTTACATTTTTAGCAATGTTTGCTCACTGCGACTACAATCATGTTTTCACCAAATCAATTTGGAGATCGACTCTCCTTTCTCCTCATCCTTTTCACAGCTTTTTCTAGTGAATATCTTTCCATCAAATCAAATCAAATCAAATCCTTCTAGTGTCGGCTTATCAAATCCTTCAACACATCAATCATGTTCATGGAAAGAACTTTGGACTGAATGACTGCTTGTTTATGAGGCCTTCTTTATTGATTTTATCTTTTTGTGTCAGTTTAAACCTACTCACCACTACCTTCATCTACTATATCTTGGTGCATTGTGACTGGTGGCTACTGATACATTCGTATTTTTGCAATGTGCTTCTGTTTGAGCATCTATTCCATGCAAAGGAATTTTGTCATCTGTGTTTTCTAACACCTTATGCATACCTCCTCTTGCAATATCAAAATCAGATGTGCTGTCCATATTTTTCATACAAATGGATCCTCAAAGCTCGTTAGCTGCATTTAATTTCATCATTGCATTAGCATTCTTAGTTGCATTTCAGAAGGCTTCTATTTATTCCCTCCTATTGCTTCCTCCTGCCCATTGCATCCTTTTTCGATAAAATCCCACAACATTGTCTTTCTTGCATTCTTTTCTCGAGGGGGCACAACCCTATATCATCTTTGCTTTGGCATGACTCCTGCAAACTCTCTTCCTCTGGGGCAACTTATTTTCTTGTCTTTGATGTAACTTCACTTGCGACACCATGTCAAAGAGGGGAAAAATGTAGACGTCGAAAAATATTAATATTAATATTAATATTAAATTCCCTCTTATACCTCTAACTATTTTATTTAATCAATTAAATAGTTTCATAGTTGGTATTTATCAATAGTTTAAATACTATTCTAATATATTTTATTTAAATACATTTGTCTCATAAAATCCCCTTTTTAATAAATTTATATTCATTAAAATCCCTCCATATCCCTAATTATTCTAAACTATGATTTATTCAAATCTAAATTGAATTATAATCTAAACCTATCCTAGAGACCTATTAATCCAATCTAGAAGCCTACCCTAAGCCTACGCTATTCCTACTCTATGCCCATCACCTCACTTTCTAAGCATGCTTCCCTACCTAAATTTCCCTTTAATCATACTTAAAGGGTGATTCGTAACCTTTTTAAGGCTAATGGAATTCTCACCCACATGGGGAAATTCTCTCCAGAAAGGTTACCAATTCCTCTCAAATTCCTCTTACAACTTTGTCTCCCACTTGGAATTCTTGAGCCACTAAATATTAAATGCTATGTTTGACTCAAAATTGGCCATCCCCTCAAGCCTATGTGTCCCTTATGTGGCTCTAATGTGGATGCCACATAGATGCCACATCATCCAAGCCCTCTTATTCTCCTCCAAAATTCTATAAATAGAGGCCTTCTCTTCATTTTGCATCTCTCATTGTGCATTGTTATTATGCTAGAATTGTTTTAGAATTTCATTTCTAGTTTCATGTTTTCATGTTTAGATCACTTAGAAATCACATGCTAGGTTTCTTTTTGCTAAAATCAATCATAGTTTCTTGCATTGTTTTGCATTTCAATCATAGTAGTTAATCATTTGGAGAAGTTTGAGACTAGTTTCTCCATACTAGTTCTTGAATCCTTCTCCCTTCATCCAATCTTGCATCAATTTCAATCATTCCACTTGGGGATCCATTGCATTTGTGTGTTTGAGAGAGCACACCCAAAATCCATATCTTGAGAAAATCAAACAAGTTAAATAGGGTGCTTACTTTTTTTAGCTCAATCTAATGTTATTTGGTGTTCTTTGTTGCTTATTTGTTCTTCCATATAATTTTGAATTGATTATATGTGCTAACCCACTAATCTTGTATGTTTGAGCTTGCTCCCAACAGATAGAAGAATTCCTCATACACACTATGTGTTTATCTCTATGTATCAGGTATCTGGGTTTTTAGATTTCCCTAGAACGTATACAGAGGCTGGGGGTGTTTTACATTTTTGTTTATGATATGGCGTGTGTGTTTCATGTAATTGCCCTAAACTGACCATGTAAACCCTTTTGATTATGTTATCTAAATGTCTACCTCTTTGTGACTATTCCTATTATATATGGATACTGGATTTGGGTATACTTAAGTTGTGACCTATGCTAGATCTTTGTAGGATCTATGAGCCTAGGGTAGGTTACCTAGATGTGTAGTAGTGGGTGGCTTGCAATAATTTCTGTGTCCGTAAGTCACTACTTGGATTGATTATTGTTGGTATATTTAATAAGTGATAACTAAATACATAATTGAGAGATCTTAAAATGAACTAATAAGATGTGTTTCTTCTCCCCCATGCTTGAGTGCTAGTAAAGACTAAGATGGAGGATGAGATAATGCTTGTCCCCTTGCGAGGTGGGAGTTCTAGCATAGTTGGTGGCCTTATAAGTTTGAGAGGTCATTGATGGCCATGTATGGTCACTTAAGTGCCAGGATCCATTGGGATTTCTAGGACAAAAATTAAGGGTTAGACGTGCATGATGACACCTTCCTATGCATAGTATAGTTATCCTACGTATGCCAATTTCCCCTGGAATAGTGATTCTTACCTTTTATGATGTATAGTACACCTGGATTAGAGAGATATTAGGATCCCTTCCTTAGTAGTTATTTCCTTATTGGTTTTGGATATCTGAGTGGGGTCTGTTGTTATCTACTTAGCACGGTGGGGTGGACCTTTGTGGTTCCACAGGGACGGGTCATAGTGATTCTTTACCCATTGAGATTCGACGTCCTTGTGCCAGGTGCTTGATGGTTCTTTGCAGATGAGCTCTTTATGTTTCTTCATTATTGATTATGTACTTATCATTTATATTGTAAATCTTGTATTGGAGTATCACATGTGATACCTAATCTGGATATTTTATATTATATAGATTAGAGTGATTACCACATACCCTGTGACATGTGCAGTGGATGTGAGTTTATGGTGGTTTCATGGTTATCCATGAGGTTTGTAATTATGATTTTGTAAGTTGTATTTGTTATATCTATTCAAATGGAATATTTTGTTATATGGTTAGTTGTGTTTCTTTATGTAATTCAATGCCATGGAACCCTTGAGTCGTGTAATCTATGTGAGTGTATGACATGTGTATAAATGGTATTTGCTTCCGCATTAATGTATGTCTCTTTATGTAAACTTTAGAAAAAAAAATTATTCAACAAAACATAGTATCATGTACTAGGTTAATCTCTCTTGGGTTCCCTGGCGGGGTGTTACATTTGGTATTAGAGCCCTAGTTTCTACATTGGGAACTCTGGGAATTGTATGCTCATTAGGTTGTATCTAGCTTGAACTTGAAACTAAAACATAGACATACAACACTATTGTTTTAAGATTATTGCTTTATGGTTATTTTTATTCATTAGTTTATGATTTGAGCTATGTGGTAAGTTTTGTATCTATCTCTATTTGTTTATGGAATTATGCCTGAAACAAGAGCTGCTAGAGGTCATGGAAGAGGTGGGTCTGGTGCCAGTGGGAGAGGTAGGAATTCTAGCCCCTCCGTGAGTGTCAGGTAGGAGGTTATTTAGCATCAAAATAGAGATGATCAAAGAAGGGAGAGTTAGGATGAGTCTAGGGGACTTGACACTAGACAGATGCTTTAGGAAATCTTGAATTGTCTTCCTGAGCCAATCAGGGAAGATCAGGATGTATCCCATCACTCTCATATTGAAGAGAGATAGAGGGAGAGTTCTAGGAGCCCTCATAGGAGGACCATTACAGTAGATCCTGATGTGGTTGCAAAAAACCACATGAGGGACCTTATGAGAGGGAAGCTTATTCCTTTTGATGGGCAGGGATCTAGTATGGAGGCTGAGACTTGGCTCATAGCCTTAGATAGGATCTTCGCTATGCACCCCTTTAGTAGCAATACTAAAGTGAGATATGTTGTGATGTAGTTGTCACACTTTGTAGCTATTTGGTGGAAGATCAAGGAGGATAAGCTAGGTCTTCATATGGACACTGTTACATGGGAGCTCTTTCTTGAGAAATTTAGAGAGAGATTCCTTTCTGATCAGTGGAGACAACAATGTGTTGATGAGTTTCATAATTTGAGATAGTTGACTTTGACCGTTGAGCAGTATGAGAATCATTTTTACGAGCTCAAACAGTATGCAGGATATAATCAGGACTCTGAACTTATGATACAACACTTTGTGTGAGGGATTAATGCTCACATTATTGGGGAAGTAAATCTCTTTGAGCCTACGATGTTGTGAGTCACAGTCATTAAAGCCACTCTTGTAGAGGCTAACTTAGCCTTAGGTCATGGTGGTGGTCATCTGAGTGATCCTACAGGTGGTGCATTTGGTTCTAGGGTTATAGGTAGTCAGTCTCGAGGGACTAGGAACTTTAAGGAACCCCCTAGTTTCTTTGTGGGTAATGAGAATTTGCAGCAGAAAGTCTCTTCTCCACCTAGTCAGAGTGGTGGTACTTGCTCTAGGGATTCTCGTGGTGGTCCATGCGCTAGGCGCAACTAGTTTAGTCATCCTACACAGAGCATGCAATAGATTGTTAGTATAAATAGTATTTAGCAGTCTAGTGCACCTTTAGTTAGAGGAGGTGGTATTAGAGGAGCTTGTTTCACATGTGGGCAGTTTGGGCATATTGCAGTGAATTGTCCACAAAATGCTTCTCATTTTTTTGAACAGAGACCTGTGACTTCCGAACCTATAGTTGGGAATTTTGGTAGATATCATGGATTATATGCAGCCTTTTATCATCATATTCCAGTGTATCATCCTCTTGTCAGTGAATGTGCGGGTAGAGGAACTACAGCTAGTTTTCAGTTTCCTATAGTAGGGAATGACCCTTAATGTTCGAACTAGAGAGCAGGGAAGGGTCATATGGGATCTGCACATTGAGTCTTATGTGACTCATTAGGATGCTTCATGATTATGGGATTTATATCCCTATTTGTTTCAGGCTTCTAGGAGTAAGCCTAATCCTAGGGGGTGGATGTATACCCACTCATATTTTGCTTTCAGTTTTGTGATGTTGTACTCTTTTAGGTAGTTATTTCTATTGATTGGTTGAATTCTTTTAGTCTACATTTCAAGTGAGCTTTTATTGTTTTATTTGATGGTGATTTCGGATTATGATGTTATGGATTATCTTATGCATAGATAGATGTGATGATATTATCATGATGATTATTATATGTTGATTTCAGATTATGATGCACTTACCCCATACTTGCATGTGTATGGTTATCTTATATGTTGTTGTACTTGTGGCATGTTTGTTATGGTAGAGGATGGAGACGTAGTTACTTTCTTTGCGAGATTCACATGTTCGACCGATCCCTATCATTGTTTGTGATATTATATTGGATGTACATGCATGTTCTTTTGATGACAAGATTGCAGGTACAAGGCATCATCTTCCCTAAATTGGCAGGAGTGAGCATGCCCATACATATTCATCTCAATGGTAAAGAGGGGAGGTAACATACAGATCCAAAATGCTAACCTAAGCCTATTGTCCTAAGTATTAGATGAGTATCAGTTTGACTACCCTACCCGGATTTGTCTAGTTGACGTAAATACATGGATCCTATCTTGTTATGTGTTTGGGTTGATTTTGAGTGATTTCAGTGGAGTGTTGTGACATTGTGTGATTTATCATGTATTTGTGAAATTGATTATTATTGAAATTAATTATTAAATATAGAGTATTTAATTAATTAAAAATTAATGAAATATCTATCTTTAATTGGAAAATTAATTATATTACAAATTATTGAATATTGGAATTTAATTGAATATTTAAATTAGAAATTGAATTATATTAGCTTTTTTGCATTATTAAATAATTAAATATTTAATTGCATGGATAAGTGTGCTTTAAATATTTAATCTATTTAATATATATTTTAATTAATTATATGTACAAGTTAATTATTGAAAAGGGAGTTTGAATTCAAAATGCAACTTGGTTTAATGAGTCAAAGTTGAGTTGTGCAAGTAAATAGATATTTTAATTAATAAATATTATTTACTTTCAATTTTGAGTTGAGTCCTCTTAGGAGTTAATTGGTGTGTTGTCACGAGGGTTTGGATAATTTGGAGAAGTTGATTCTCTTTAGGAGAATTCTCCTCTCATTCTCTCATAACAGTGTTTTTTGGTGAAGGCATTTTTGGGAGAAGAATTTGTGAGAAAATTTTTGGTGTGTTCTTGTTGTCTTTCAATTTGGTCAATTTTGTGTGCTTGAGGATTGAGGATTTCTAGAGATCTTGGCTTGGGAGGCTTCGTGGTTCGAGATTTGCATTCAAAATTAGATTCAAAGGCTTCGGGAATCTTCATCTTCCCACAAAACTCCTTTGTCAATTTTTGGTGGATTTGAGGTAGGGTTTGATAAAAACCCCTTCTTAAATTCAATTTGTGAATTTTGTGCTTTCTATGTGTTTGCGATCATATACATTTCCATAATTAGGTTTATTTACATTTTTTTGTTTAAAAGGGTATTTTAGAAAACCCTAGATCTATGTTTATTAGAAAATATGAAAACTTGGCATAGTAGGGTCATGCTGCCAAAATTAGGAGGAAAAATATGCATGGGAAGACCTAGAAATCAAGAAAACTAATCTCCCTATAGAAGAGACTATAGTAGCAAAAAAATAAATCCTCCCCTTGAAAATAATCCTTAGAAAATTTAATTGTTTTTAAAAAATTTACACTCACTAGAAAAATACAGTCCAATAAAAAAAAAGTTCACCAGTGGACAAAATAGGAAAAACACAAAAAAAAAATGTGTTTTCATATTTTTGTTTTTCAGAAATTTTCTATTTAAAAAAAAAAAAACCTTTTATTAAACAACTTTGGATTTGTTTTTTAAAAAAAATCTTTTTTAAAAAAAACTTAATGTACCAGGGGGCAGTGGGCTCCACCCACCAACCCCACCTGCGACAGCAGTCGATGCTACACTAGCAAGCTGGACTGCCTACGACAACCGACTCTATGCTTGGCAGGTCGGACTGCTTTCGGCAACCAGGCTGCCTTGTGACAGACCCAGTCTACCTAAGGTAGCTGTGGGTGCTGATATTTAGGAGAAGGGGGGGCCACGGGGGACCCTCTCCCCCCCCAATGTCATTTAAACTTTTATTTTATTAAAATTTATTTTTAAATTTTGGTTTTTCATTTAATGTAACTATTAAATTATTTTTTATTGTTAGAATTCTTTTATTATATATGTTAAGATATATGATATTAATTTTTAATCAATACTTAATAGTTAGTGTATAATGTTATATAGTTAGTTTAATTTAAGATATTTTATATTATTTAAAATGGATTTAGTTTTTTATTATGTAAATTTTATTTATATAGTATTAATTAATATTTAATTTAAATAATATTTGTATTTTAAAATTAGATTAATTTTTAAAAATTAGGCTTTCTTTTAGAACCTGATTAATGGAAAGAAATTAGACTAAAGTTCTTAAGGATGATTAATCGAAGGGATTATTTCTATTTATTATTTTATTTTAATTTAAACTAGTTGAACTAAATTTAATTATAAATTAATTTAAATTATATGGTTATTAGCTAATTAATCATTTTTATAATGGAGTGATGTTAATGGATTAATTAGGCTAGTAAATGACATATTAAGTCCTGATTAAATATAAATTTAGGCAAGAGGATTTTATTAATTTAGTTAATTTAAATTAGCTATTGAGTCCTAGTCTTTTGAGAATTATTGTTTTACAATAGAATCTATTTCTATTACTGTTAAAAGAAGATGTCTAACTTATTGACAAATTCTGCATAATGTGATGGTATTTCCATTTCTATGTGTTTATCTCTATGTATCAGGTATCTGGGTTTTTAGGTTGCCTTAGAACGTAGACAAAGGCTAGGGGGTGTTTTGAATTTCTGTTTCATGTAATTTCCCTAAACTGACCATGTAAACCCTTTCGATTATGTTATCTGAATGTGTACCTCTTTGTGATCATTCCTATTATATATGGATACTCAATTTGGGTATACTTGGGTTTTGACCTATGCTAGATCTATGTAGGATCTGTGAGCCTAGGGTAGGTTACCTAGATGTGTAGTAGTGGGTGGCTTGCAATAAGTTTCGTGTCCGTAAGTGACTACTTAGATTGCTTATTGTAGGTATACTTAATAAGTGATAACTAAATGCATAACTGAGAGATCTTAAAATAAACTAATAAGATGCATTTATCCTCACACATTCTTGAGTGTTAGTAAAGACTAAGATGAAGGATTAGATAATTCTTTTCCCATTGTGACTTGCAGGTTCTGGTATAGTTGGTGGCCTTGTCAATTTGAGAGGTCATTGATAGCCATGTATGGTCACTTAAGTGTCAGGATCCATTAGGATTTCTAGGACAAAATTTAAGGGCTAGACGTACATGATGACACCTTCCTATGCATAGTCTAGTTATTCTACATATGTCAGTTTCCTCTGGAATAGTGAGTCTTACCTTTTATGATGTATAGTACACCTGGATTAGAGAGCTATCAGGATCCCTTGCTTAGCAGTTATTTCCTTATTGGTTTTGGATATTCGAGTGGGGTTTGTTGTTATCTCCTGAGCACGGTGGGGTGGACCTTTGTGGTTCCACACGGATGGGTGGTAATGATTCTATACCCATTGAGACTCGATGTCCTTGTGATAGGTGCTTGATGGTTCTTTGTAGATGAGCTCTTTATGTTTCTTCATTATTGATTATGTACTTATCATTCATATTGTAAATCTTTTATTAGAGTATCGCATGTGATACCTAATCTGGATATTGTATATTATTTAGATTAGAGTGATTACCACATACCCTGCTACATGTGTAGTGGATGTGAGTTTATGGTGGTTTCATGGTTATCCATGAGGTTTGTAATTATGATTTTGTAAGTTTTATCTATTATATCTATTCAAATGGAATCTTTTGTTATATGGTTAGTTGTGTTTTACTTTACGTAAGTCAATGTCATGGAACCCTTGAGTCATGTAATCTATGTGAGTGTATGAAATGTGTATAAATGGTATTTTATTCCGCATTAATGTATATCTCTTTATGTAAACTTTTGAAGAAAAATATTATTCAGCAAAACATAGTATCATGTACTAGGTTTATCTCTCTTGGGTTCCCTAGCAGGGCGTTACAATATTAAAATAGAAAGCTGATGACAATGAGAAAGTTCATGTTCACAAGGAGGTAAATGTTCATTCTGATCAGGAAAATAATGTTAAGATGGTAGTTTACCAACACGAGGCTAGTATTGGATCCTCAATTTTTGTCCATTCAAGGGTCTATCCTCTCATGTAAATAGCCAAGTTAAAGGCTAAAAAACCACCAAATATAATTATTTTACAAGAGTATGAAGTTTCAGCTAATAGTCTACTAGTCTACTCTATATTTTTTCTTCTAAACAACATTAATAATGATAAGTATGAGTGGGCCAATAGGTTTCCTTTCTTTTATTAGGAGCCATTACCACATTTCATCAAGTTTTTTTCATACTTCAAATCCTAACAGTTACTTGTGAGTGAGTTAAATATTCTTGAATCAATAAGACAAGTAGATATTTTAATCATCCTTGAAATGGTTTTATTAATTTGAGGTGGTGAACTGGCTCTAGTAGCATGGTAGGATAGTTTAGTTTCAATTTTTAATAAGTGTTAATTGCATAAGCTTCAGTTTCAGTTAGTTTTTTCTAGTTAGTAATGTTGTTCTCCTCATGACCCAATCAAAAAAGAATACATCATGCATAATAGTGAACCTTCCTTTATTAACTATTATAGACATTGTACAGTTACTAAATTGGGTTATGATAAGAACACCATTCTAATTTCATCTTTCAGTTGTGTGGCAAAGAAAAGAGTCTAAGAGGGTGAAACATATTGTACTACTTGAATAGAAAGCATATCATATGATACATGATATGGAAATATCACTGTCACATATCATACACATTCACCACTAACAATACAAATAATTTTCACTAGGTCAGATTCTTTTTAGTTCAATTTTTAGTTTCGTTTCCCCGCAACCTGAAATAATATAGTTCATAATGGGTATATAATTTATAGTGATGAACACATGCCTCATATGAATCCATTACTACAATACATATAGTGGTCCTTTGATGACATTAATTTTCCATTAGTATTCAAACAACACTTTTGGCAAGCATACACTAAAAGACAGATCAAAGAGAAAACTGAAAATTAGATGCAAAGATATCACCGAAATGACTAAGTACAAAGAGAACCAATGACACAAATTTGTATGTACACCAAAGTTACAATTAAGAAAGATAAAGAGGGAACCGACAGAGGAACCCGACGTGTAGGATAAAGTACAAACTAAGAGACAAATAAGGTGCAAACCAAAGAGTCAATTAAAGAGAAACTGATAGAACAAAACCGAAAGACAATCAACTAATTTTAGAAGCATAAACGACCGTCAAGAACTGAGAATCAGTTGTAGCCCGCAAAAAGTGGATCTTACTTCCACATCAAATAAAGAAAGCTTATTCTATTTATAGGATATCGATTTGTTTTAAATCCATTTCTTTAGGGAAAAGAAACATGAATGTAAGTACTTTAATCAGTCTAACTGATTTAAAACACATAGACTAGGAGATCAAGGTTTAAGTTGTAAACCTGATCTTAGAGTTAACACTATTTTTTTGTAAAACTTGATGATGTCAATCCATCTTATAAATAGATGATGCAATCATTCATTATACAAGGATGTGAATATAGAGGAGAGCATGAATGAATCCTCCAAGCATATCTATGGATTAGATTGAAATTTTCAAGAACCATAACAACAAAAGGTGAATTTGGTTAGCAAGAACCAAGAATAGAGGCTACCGATAATTAGAGGTATTACTCAATCACATTAGGTGATAATATCATTCATGTAAACTTAAATGGATCTGTATCAGCAATAGGAGATTGTATTTACCAGGTCAATTTTTAATTTTCTATCATTCTAACAAGTAGAGCAAAGTGTAAAAATCCTTTCACAAAAGGTGGATTCAATAGTCCAACTACAAATCTCTTAACTAAGTGCACACTTAACAGTGTTGGTAAAGCTCTTAACCAAGTAGACTTTAACAGGTTTCCATAGATACTCTTAACCAGGTAGATCATCAGAAGTGATGAAATTGGAAGCCTTAGCTGGCCCCTTCCGATTTGTAGATAGTGAAGATTTTGTGGGTGCCATCCCCACCATAGTTTTTACTTCCTAACAAGAGTTTTCTATGATATCATAAATTGTGTTATGTGTCAATTAATTTTATGAATGTTTCTATGAATGTTCACATGTATGTTAATGTTATGAATTGATATAAATTACATTAAGATAGTATAGATCAGATTGAATGGATATACAATTGATTACACAAAGGTTAATTGATTAAAGGATACAAAAGTTTTAGAGGTACTGATTCAACCCTCCCCTCTCAGTACACACTTCCCATTAATTCCAAAAATTAGTATCAGAGCTAAGTCTCTTCTTTGGAAAAGCTTAAAGTCTTAAGAGAAAAGATCATACAATGGATAAGTACAGACTTATAAGAATATTGAAAAGAAGAAGCTAGAAATTCAGATGTTCTATGAACAGTATAAAGAAGCTAGAATCAACATGAGATAGTTGTTAGATGAAAGAAAGATTATTGCATCTCTTTGTAATGAGACAAATTATCATGAGGAAGAGATACTAAATTCCTTTGAGTCTTTAGGATCAACTACAAGAAAAGCATCAGATACATCAGAAGAAATAATCACAAGCCTAACTAAAATCAATCTACATCTGGCTAGACAAGTTGAATCTCTACAAATCGGTCAAGAGACATAGATGGTAAGGATGATTGATGTCATGAACAATGCTAGACAAGTTGATCAATAAAGAACACTAGCTATTGATGATAGAAGAAAGATTACAGAAAATCTACAAGAAAAAGAATTTGAAATACAAAGACTTATAGAGCATCACTGTGAGATAACAAATCAGATTATTCTTATGAGTCAAGAGGCAAACACAATAAATGTTGAACTCATTGAAAGAATAGAAGCTATCAGTGAGCTAAGGGATGAAAATGAAAAGTTGAAACATGAAATAAGAATTCAGCAGCAACATAATGAAATTATCAAGAAAGCTAAAGAAAGCAATAAAAGAATGGATGATTTGTTTGAAGGAGAATGAAGAGTCAACAACAATACCGGTCTAGGTTTTACTAAGAATGGAGAATCATGAAATCAAACTGATGCAAAGAATGTCTATATAAATTCAAGACCAAGAAATCTTACATGCAATCATTGTGGAAAACAAGGCCATACATCAAATGTATGAAGAGGCAAAATGAAAGATATTCCTAAATCTACATCTTCCTTCATAGGATTTTGTTATAAATGTAACAAGAAAGAACATAAATAATATGAATGTAAGTCTAAGATGAAACAACCAAAGAAGGGAAATTTCATGGACAAATATTATCCTACTTGCAAAATGAATGGACACACAACTCTTGAATGACGGAAAAAGAAAAGGTCAAGAAACTCCCTATCAGCTGAAGAGAGTTGGTAACCAATATGTATGGGATTAAAACAATTGGATAGATTGTAAAACATGTGGAATATATTGTCATATTGCTGCAAATTTTATGATACAGTGGACTAGAAATTCTCGAGGCTGGACTAACCCCAGAATGGCATGCTTACACTGTCACAAAGTTGGTCATCTCAAGAAAGACTGCAGAGACTGAATGATAGAAACTAGCACATATCCCAATGGAAACACCTTTGAAGACATCCAGAGGGCAGGAGACAAAATGTGGAGAAAACCTTCAAATAATGATGAAGTTGGACCGAGCAATGAAAATGGTGAGACCCCATCCAATGGATCTGGTGACATCACCACCCGCACCTAAGTAGAACAAGTAAGTATGAAACTATATTACCCAAGCTATTATTTTACATTAGTTCCATAATATATTGATTAAATGCCAAATTAGCATAAGAAAGATGCATCATGGTATTACTTGTTAAAATTTGTGATAACTATGCTATCAGGCATATATATTGAAATCTGTTGGTACACACTTTTTATGCACAAGTAAGTATGTATCATATGTATGTAAGTGTGTTCCTTTATGTTGTGTGTTTCTTTTCTCTAGTAGGTCAGTCAACATTGCCTTCTTTTTTTGAAGTGGTCTATAACTAGAGATTTAATGGTTCTTGTCATAAACTTTTATTTAGCATATCCTCAGATATAGCCACTGTTAGTTGTATTTCCATTTTTTGAGTCTGTCTTGTAAATTTTTTGAAATCCCTAGTCATTCCCATGCTTAATAAATAAAAATTATTATCTTAAATAGTCAAAATCCCTCTACAAATGATGATTTGAGCCATAAACCTAGCAAGAAATGTCAAAAACCCTAAGCCCTAGGTCATCTTTGTTTGAAATTTTGAAAAAGACCTAATTCTCTGAAAAAAATTCTATTCTATCATTACTTTTTCAAGAAATCTGATCAATTAAAGAATGTGTTTATTTCATGTTATTACCTTTGGTCATGAAGTCTCTTTATAAAATCATAATATGCTTTATCTTTTAGAGACTTAGCGATTTCTTCTTAGTCAGGTTGTCTCCTTAATAAAAGAATATGATTTCAGTTCTTAACAAACTTGGTGAAAAACATCTAATTTAAAGCTAATCCAACGATGGTTAGGAGATCTCTAGATGAAATCATAGTTAGTGAATTTTTATGGCGGCTTCGAGTCTTCTCAGTCGCGTTGTCTCCAAAAGTAATCCGGGTTATGTATTGAGTTAAGGGTTAAAGTTTCATTATAGTCGCTTTGTCTCTGAATAAAATGTGAGTTAAGAAAAAAGACATGAGATCCAGTGACAATCATTGATATGAAGTCCAATCTTATGGTGGTTGAGAAGTCTTTGGATTAACCCTATAGTTTGAAAAATATCCAGTAACACTGAGTTTGCATAGTCATGAATTCTATTAAGTTGATCTAAAGTTAAGGCTGAGTATTAATATCTATGTTGATGCGTAGTCTCCAAAGAAAGTATGAAGTAAGTTAAAGATCAGGAGATATAGCAATAACCATTAGATCAAAAGGAAATCCAATTGCTGGCGTTAAGTCACTAATGAAGTTTGAAAAGTCAAAGGTTATTCAACGATTAAGAGACAAGAAGTAATATTAAGACACGTGTCCAAGTTTGCAATAGTTGTAAGTTATACAGTCATGTAGTCTCTGAATAATATCTACCAACTTAGATATTGTAGTCGCATTATCTCATGATATATTAGGGTTTTCAATTAGAATCATGAGACTTGGTGAAGACCATCAAATGCAGATGAAGGAAGATCAACGATAGTCGAGTTGTCTCTGAATAAATGATATAAGTGAAAGATTATTCAGCAATAAGGAGATAAAGGCATGGTCACCAAGTCTTCAAATAGAAACCAAGGGTTTTAAAAGAGTTAGTAAGGCTTCAATCACTGTGTCTCATGAAGAAACCATAGTTGAAGGAAATTTTCAGTGATAGGGAGACAACACAGTCACAAGGTTGCTAGAAGGGAACTAGAGTTAAGATAATGACTTTTCTTCAGCATCAAGAGGTATAGTTTCCAGCCAATGGGAAATAAGAGGTAAATGCCACGGTGGAAAAATTAGCATAGCCATATTCATGAAAGCCAATCAGATTTGATTTTGATATTTTGTCAAATATAATAAGGGTTTTTAAGAACAGAAAATTATTCAAATTCCATTTTCTGTCACTTTCAGTGGCTAGGGCTAGAAGGAAAATTAATTAAACAATACAAGGAATTGATGCCAATAGTGACTAAATTTTCAAATGAGTGATTTATGCATTGATTATTCTAAGATAAATAAAGGTTTCCATTAATCATTTCATTTCACCAAGATCTTGATTTTTTGCAAAGCGAATTGTGCTAAGTAATTAGTGTATACAAAAAATAGAGTTACCAGAATTTGAAGAGTGAAACAGGCAAGGTTTCAGTCTACAATCATAAGTGAATTTAAGTGATAATTGGTGGTTTCAAAAGGATTTGAGTGATTCATAGTTGGTAGTGAGGGTTTATAGGAGATTTGTTTCAATATCGGTAAGAAAAAAGGTGTGAGCATAATAGAAAGAAAAATGAGCCAAGCACTGAGTGTAGCTTCAACTAGTGGGAGAAGTGGTGCTTCCGAAGATGATACAAAAGGAAAGAGAAATTATTCAAATGATTTCCTCACATTGCTACAAGGTTCAAGCCAAAATAGAAAGGTAAATGCTGACACTCTTATAGATGATTTATAATATATTAGAGATGCCAAAACCCTAGGTTCTTTTGGCTATTCATTATTCAATTACTTTTTTAATAATAGTGATGAACCTATGCCAATTTCAAACCCATGGACCTTTTGACTAGCGAGGTTAATAGTTCCCAGCATCTTTGTAGATGTTGATTTTATTTTAGAATTCGCTAGTAGGTATGATATCCTCACCAAGAACATCAAAAAAGTCGATGGAAATCCCTTAGTAACCCTAGATAGGAACTCATTCATGAAGGCTTTCAATGTGTATTATCCCATGACTACTGAAATAAAATTGAAAATTTTAGAGAATAGGTATACACGAGAGTCTAGCATTGTAGCCAAATTGATCAAGGAACATCATGTGCCAAGGAAAATGAAGAACTACATAGCACCCATCCCAGGGGCTACCCCATATTACTAAAAAGATTTGAAACTCTATATGAAGTATATCTCCTATGCATTATTTTACATCAGTTCCATAATATATTGATTAAATTCTAAATCAACATAAGAAAGATGCATCATGGTATTACTTGTTAAAATTTGTGATAACTATGCTATTGGGCATTTATACTGAAATCTGTCGATACACACTTTTTATGCACAAGTAAGTATGTATCATATGTATATACGTGTGTTCCTTTCTGTTGTGTGTTTCTTTTCTCCAGTAGGTTAGTTAGCATTGCCTTCATTTTTTGAAGTGGTCTACAACTAGAGATTTTGTGGTTCTTTTCATAAACTTGTTCTTAGCACATTCTCAGATAGAGCCATTGTTGGTTATATTTCCAGTTTTTGAGTTTGCCTTGTAAAAATTTTGAAATCCCTAGTCATTCCTATGCTTAAGAATTAAAAATCTTATCTTAAATAGTCAAAATCCCTCTGTAAATGATGATTTGAGCCATAAACCTAGCAAGAAATGTCAAAAACCCTAAGCCCTATGTCATCTTTGTTCAAAATTTTGAAAAAGCCTTAATTCTGTGAAAAACATTCTATTTTGTCGTTACTTTTTCAAGAAATCCGATCAGTTAAAGAATGTGTTTATTTCATGTCATTACCTTTGGTCATGAAGTCTCTTTATAAAATTAGAATATGCTTTATCTTTTAGAGACTCAGTGATTTCTTCTTAGTCAGGTTGTCTCCTTAAGAAAAGAATATGATTTCAGTTCTTAAGAGACTTGGTGAAAAATATCTGATTTAAAGCTAGTCCAACGATGGTTGGGAGATCTCTAGATGAAATTAGAGTTAGCAAATTTTTATGGCAACTTCGAGTCCACTCAATCACATTGTCTCCAAAAGTAATCTGGGTTATGTATTGAGTTAAGGGTTAAAGTTTCACTGTAGTTGCTTTGTCTCCGAATAAAATGTGAGTTAAGAAAAAAGACATGAGATCCAGTGACAACCGTTGATCTTGTTGCCCCACTTTTGGTCTACATATCCTTAGACAAAAGTGAATGTTTAGTATATGGTAGTGGTCTTGAAAGTGTTGTGAATTTTTGGAGTCTAAGTCTAGATTTCCCCTTAGGTTAGGATTCCTATATCAGATTTTCCTAATTTCACTTCTCCTTGGTGAGCCAGGGGGAATTTGTATCTAAAGTCACGTTTAATTGGGTAGGTTTAAGATCTCAAATCTGATAAAGGTCACAATTCAGAGACCTCTAACATTTATCTTTTATGGTTTTGAAATTTGTAGCTTGAATACTTCATTTTTCTCCAATGGCAGAAAATTGGGTTCGGGCTTCTCCATTGGCGGAAAATCACTAGCAGGGTGCATTTTCCACAGATGACTATTCCATGATGTCTTAGCAATCAGTATCGTTTTAAAGTGGATGATTTGGCCTTAGAAAGATTAGTGAATTTGAAATACATCTTTGTAGGCCTAGAGGAATGATTAAACAAAGATAAATCTAAGATGTAAGCTTGTTAGCGAAAAAGCAGGATACAACTTCTCCACTACTCCAATAGGCGGGTTTCGACCTGCGGGGTATGTTTACCATCAAACCATTAAAACTGAATATTTTCAAAGGGGAATCAATCTCATGAGTGACCCAAGTCATGAAGAAAGATGATGAAATCAAAAAATACCATTTTAGCATCTCAATAGGCTAAAACTCTCTTTCGGCATATTTTCGAACATAGAGCACTCCAAAAGCATTTCTCCGCCCAAAGGAGAAGTGGAAAAGTAATTTTCTGCTGCTTCAGGAAAGTTACCGTTACAGTTACTAATGTGAAAAGATGTTTCTCAACAGCTCATAAGAGAAAAGTAATTAATTCAAATAAAGTCATTTTAATTCATAACGGACTTTTCCATTAATGCTTGGGTCTTTTCATTCGTGTGGCGCGGGAAGTCGGCCATTAAACAGTAAGAATTCAAACTTATAAAATTAGTTGAAGGTTGTAAATAGGATCAACCATTTGCTTGATAGATTGTTTGAATTCAAAGCCTTTGATACTAATTACTCTTTGCCCTTGAATTCTTGAGAGATATTCTTAATTCCTGAATCAAATCATTCAAAGCATGGCTTCTAGATTTATGGGATTCAACAGAATGAACGACATCACCTCCGACTGGTATAAGATCATAAAAACCTCTTTGAAGTTATTTTATATGTAGAACTTTTAGAACAGATTGAAAGTTGATCAAATGCACCCAATCACTGAGAATTTGAAGGAAAGTGGGTTAGTCAAGTTCGTTGGTTTTCCCGTAGCCATCCAAGCCCTTGAACTAATCTGAGAATGCATAGCTCGATACAAACCAGAAACCAAACAAATATTCATTCCTAATGACATGGTGCTACTCTCTATTGATAGAGAATCAGTTCAGAACTCGCTTCACATCCCAGAGCAAGCTGAGTATTCAGAAATGACATACAGTCAGGCAGTGACCAAATATATAGCAAAGAAGTCAGTTTGGAAGAAGGAGATAATGAAGGCATGGTTTCAAGAGCCTAGAAGTGCCAAAGGGAAGCTGCCCAAAAAACTATATGGTACTAACTTGAAGCCAAAAATCATAGACATCCTGGTGCTAATCCATAGGATCAAAGGTGAGAGTGAGGAGCTCAATTTCATAGATCATCATTTCTTCTTTGTACAGGTGATCTGTTCTCAACACCATTTTATTGATTGGGCATTTGTGGTAAGTGAAATGTAGCCAATGCCCTAAATAGAGCTGAACATCAAAATGAATTCTATATGTCTTTAGTTTTAATGTATACATTAGCCATGATCCAAATTTGGCCAGGACTCCCTAGATTAAAGGAATTTTCTGAAGATGTTAAGAGCTACAAATTTTTCCCCTCTTTGCAATTGCACAATAGTTATGCTGAGTATCTCTGAGTTAATGATGCGTTTACAATGAGAATATGCAGGGAGCTACAAGTTTTTCTAGAAAGGAGATTCTATCCCAATGTCATGGCTTTTATCAGCCACTTTGGATGTTATTTCATTCAATTTGGAGATTTCTCGTACATTCATCTTGCAAGATTTGATGACTTCCCTTTGAAGCTGTCCAAATATCCTATTGATATGACCATGCTAGTGGAGGTGATGAGATAAGTGATCCAAGTGAGTTTGATCTACACTGATTCTAGGAAGAAGGGCTACGACTTCCCCATGACTATCGAAGCTTACAATTGTGCATCCCGGTCTGAGGCAAAGAATGTTCTAAAGACATTCTCAAAGAGGTTTTCATTAGAAACCTATGATGTTCTAAGGCCATAATATGATCTTGTTAATTATGCTCATGACTACCTGCAAATGAGCCAAGCTATCCATCATGTAGATGATATCAAAGACTACTAGGCCAATTGCAGAGATGATTTGGAGAGTAGAGAGAGATTCTACACAAGATTAACTATTGAACAAATCAAAAAGTTCAAAGTTAACATAGCAGTGGAGGGGCTAGAAGATGATGGCAATCACATGTATGACAATACATATCTAGAGAAGATAAAGCTCACTCCTATCAATTCTGAGCCCATGCTAGATCAAGCCATTAGTGACTTGCAGACTCTAATGAGTGACATTTATAAAAGGATGGAGCAATGGGTTGAATTGACCGCAG
The DNA here is from genome assembly GCA_018584345.1 of Thuja plicata. Classification (NCBI taxonomy): domain Eukaryota; kingdom Viridiplantae; phylum Streptophyta; class Pinopsida; order Cupressales; family Cupressaceae; genus Thuja; species Thuja plicata. The sequence goes on along the minus strand of MU228125.1, from coordinate 271,207 downwards.
GCCAAAGGAAAAGGTCAGAAAGGAAGCCTCCTGCTCAATGAACCCCGATAAAAGATACTTCCAGCACTACAAGAACTTCATCAGCAACAATTCCAACCATTGTTAAAGGACCAACCCAGCCAGTGGGGGGAGGTGATGAACCTCCTGAAAAAGAAGTTCAACCAAAGAAGACATGTGGAGAAGGCCTGCTTCCAGATATTGGGTCGATAGAAGAACCCACCAAACGTGTAGAACCTGAGCAATCAGCTAAAGCAGTCATTGTAGGTACACTAGCTAACACTTCAACCCAAGATACTCCAAGCTAAGGGTCCCCTATTGTAGTAGAGGTGGGTGAGGATACCTCCAATACCTTAGCCATAGAATCAGATGAGAGGGTTGAGAAGAAACAAGAGGCTGCTCAAGTCATCAAATTGGTGTCCTCTTCCCCTACCTCTATAAATCCATTTCCTTCAAGACCAAAGTCTACTCCTCTAGTTATTAGGAAATTGTTTATAGAGGAGTTGGTCTCTGCCACAAAGGTCACTAGTGTTGATTCATGGATAGAGAACACTTTGGAACACAAAAGAAAGAGGGTAGAAGAAGGAGCTCCCAGCAAAGATACTTTAGCTTGAGCCTTGCAACCCAGTGCCGCTACAGCAAAAGCTAAGAAAGTGAAGATGCTGTCCACATTAGGTTGAGATCCTGAGACTGGGCATTTCACTATGGAAGTGGCCAAGCCTACAAAAGAAGGTAGATTTGAGGATATGACTGCCTCAAATTTTAAGTTGCAGTCATTTGATATGGGACTGGCCCATCACGATACCAAGGTGGACTGGTGGAAGTCTACTAATGTGGTAATAGAGGAAGAGCTTGAAGAGCTCAAGACTGCCAAGGTCCAACTTAAGGCAGGAGTGGCTGAGCTAACTTATTTTATTAGACAACTCATCACTCCAATTGCAAGTATCCCAAGTACCCAGACCACTTTTGATCCCAGTGCTGCGGAGAACCAAGCCATCATAGGTAAGTTGCAAGAAGACTATAATTTCAGGTAGATTGGAAAAAAATGGATTGAGATACTAGAATCTGAAGGACTAGCAATTGTCAAGCAGCTGGGTAATGCTCTTCTAAGGCTGGAAGTAGAGAGAAACAATATTGATAAAAATTTGTAGACTCTCATGGAAAAAAGAGTGAAGTGTTAGGAATGTAGTCATGTTTCATGTGGTAGTAAAGATGAAGACTAAATAGGCCCTAAAGGCTAAGATTTTATGGAAAGGAGATGAACCTTTGATCGAATGGCTTCAAAGCCTAGCGTTTAAGATCGAGATGATCATGCAGGCTAAGGTAGGGTTACAATAGATAGATGTCAAGATCAAAGAGGAGAAGAAAAAAGATTTTAAACTCCTCCTGGGGCTTCATGAAGAATCACAAACTAGTGGTCAAGGAAAGGAAATAATTGAAGTATCCAATATGGAGAAACCATTCTCCAATTATTTACATAATCTGGAAAAACAATCTTTTTTTCATTTAGATAAGGTGCCATAACTTTAGCAATTGAGTGGATGCATTTTCAGAGCTATGGAGGAGCTAAAAGATCAAATAGATGCAATTAAGACCATGGCTAAAGAAAATTCTAGATGGCTCATCTGCTATACCAATGTCCACGTCAACATGCATGAAGAGCTCATTCAAGTTATTACAGCTGTCACAGCTTATAGGGATAAATTAGACAAGGGGAAAGAAATTGAAGCTTAGATAGATTCCCCCTTTGTGCCAAATTTTGATGATTTTGTAATGGATAAACCTTTTTTTATCATTTCTTCTTAAAAGAAGTTGAACCATTTTGGTTACTTTTTTTTGTAATGGTCCAATCTGGAACTCTATATGTATTATTTCCAAAATCAATACAAGGGTCAGCTAAATTTTGGTGTGAAAGATAGCATTTGGTGGAGTCAATTGCGTGTGTCTGAACACCATTGGTTTACTTGTTCCATTGTATTGCATTTATCTTTCTATTGAATTCAAATATTTCTTTGAAGTTAGATTTACAATCTGTATTCAAACCAGAGTTCTGTATTATGATTTGATACAGTTAATTAGGGGGGAAATATGTTGTTATTCTAAAATTGAGAAATGTTTCTATGATATAGATTGATTCATTGTCGTTTCATCATTAATCTTTAGCCTTACATCTTCATTTTCAATAGTTGTTCATACATTACCAGTTTTGGGATTGAATCTAATTGATAAAATCTCAGAATCGGCTAGATTTAAAGTTGAATTTATCACGCCTGAGCTATTTCCTATCTAGGTTTAGCTTGGTTTACCTCTTCTATTCTTGGGTCAAGAACATACCCCTGTTAGATTAGGAAAGATCAAAATTCACTAAAATCATTCATATAAGGGAGTTGTACCTTTAAATTCAGATGGAAATTAGTTTACAATTACAATTTCCCAACTGTTGTATTCGATTGCTTCTTCAACATTTGGGTATTTTAGAGTTATAACAAAGAAGAAAATTTTTTTTACTAGCAAATCTGAAGTCCAATCTTACAGTGGTCAGGAAATCAAAAATATCTAGTGACACTGAGTTTGCACATTTGTGAAGTCTCCTAAGTTGATCTAAATTCAAGGCTGAGTATTAATATTTATGTTGTCATGTAATCTCCAAAGAAAGTATGAGTTAATTTAAAGATCAGGAGATATAGTGACAACCATTAGATCAAAAGGAAATCCAATGGCTAGTGTTAAGTTGCTAATGAATTTTGAAAATTCAAAGGTTATTCAGTGATTAAGAGACAAGAAGTAATATTGAGACACATGTCAAAGTTTGCAACGGTTGTAAGTTATATAGTCGCGTAGTCTCTGAATAATATCTAGTGACTTAGATATTGTAGTTGAATTATCTCATGATATATTAGGGTTTTCAATTAGAATCAAGAGACTTGGCAATTATGATCAAATGTAGATGAACGATGATCAACGACAGTCGGGTTGTCTTTGAATAAATTATATAAGTGAAATATTATTCAGCGATAAGGAGATAAAGGCATGGTCACCAAGTCTCCAAATAGAAATGAAGGATTTTAAAAGAGTTAGTAAGGCTTCAGTCATTATGTCTCATGAAGAAACCATAGTTGAAGGAAATTTTGAGCGATAGGGAGACAACATAGTCGCAAGGTTGCTAGAAGGGAACCAGAGTTAAGTTAATGACTTTTCTTCAGCATCAAGAGGTATAGTTTCCACCCAATGGGAAATAAGAGGTAAATGCCATGGTGGAAAAATTAGCTGAGCCGTATTCATGAAAGCCAATCAGATTTGATTTTGATATTTTATTAAATATAATAAGGGTTTTTAAGAACATACAATCATTCAAATTTGATTTCCTATCACTTTCAGTGGCTACGGCTAGAAGGAAAATTAATTTCAAAGCACGAGGAATTGATGCCAGAAGTGATTGAATTTGCAAATGAGTTATTTACACATTGATGATTTTGAGATAAATAGAGGTTTCCATTAATCATTTCATTTCCCCAAGATCTTTATTGTTTGTAGAGTGAATTGTGCTAAGTAATCAGTGTATGCAAAAAATAGAGTTACCAGAATTTGAAGAGTGAAACAGGCAAGATTTCAGTCCAGAATTATAAATGAATTTAAGTGATAATCAGTGGTTTTAGAAGGAATTGAGTGATTCATAGCTAGTGGTGAGGGTTTATAGGATATTTGTTTCAATATTGATAAGAAAAAAGGTGTGAGTAGAACAGAAAGAAAAATGAGCCAAGCATTGAATGTAGCTTCAACTAGTGGGAGAAGTGGTGATGTCAAAGATGATACAAAAGGAAAGAGAAATTATTCAGATGAATTCCTCACATTTCTGCCAGGTTCAAGTCAAAATAGAAAGGTAAATTTTGACACTCTTATAGATGATTTATCATATATTAGAGATTCCAAAACCCCAGGTTCTTCTGGCTATTCATTATTCAATTACCTTTTTAATAATAGTGATGAACCTATGCCAATTTTAAACCCATGGACCTGTCGACTAGCCAGGTTAATAGTTCCTGACATCTTTCTAGATGTTGATTTTATTTTAGAATTCTCTAGTAGGTATGATATACTCACTAAGAACATCAAAAAGGTCAATGGAAATCCCTTAGTAACCCTAGACAGGAACTCATTCATGAAGGCTTTCAATGTGTATTATCCCATGACTACTGAAATAAACTTGAAAAGTTTAGAGAATAGGTATACAAGAGAGTTTTGCATTGCAGCCAAATTTATCAAGGAACATCATGTGCCAAGGAAAATGAAGAAATACATAAAACTCATCCCAGGGGCTGCCCCATATTACTAAAAAGATCTCAAATTATATATGAAGTATATCTCCTATGCATTATGCAGAGTATTGGGAAAGGATGGAGGACCAGAGAGAATTACCTCAGACATCCTTATGATGGTCCTAGCTATGCAGAGCCTTCATACCACTTCCAATTATGATTATATTCAATATATAATCAATCAAATGAATCAGGGATTGATTGATATCTAGAGCAAGAAGAATAATCCCAGATTCATGCATTACTCAATTTTAATGCATTTGATCTTATACTACAAATTTCCTATTATGAACTGTCAATGTTTTAGGCCCCAAAGGTTTCATCAGAGCCAAGCCAATCCTATTCAGTTTTGGCTAAGAGTGTGGAATTATACTTCCAGGGAGAAGGAGTTATGTGCCTTTGAGAATTGGATATTTTTTCCAATACTTAAGTGTTTAGGTGTGAATAATACCAAACTGCTAGTAAAGGTACTCCAGCAATTGAGGCCATGCTAGTGTGTAGACAAATGGCCAAGAGATCATAATTGGGGATACTTCTTATATGAGAAGAATTATACTTTGATAAGGGTGTATGGTTGCACTCACCCACCCCACATTCTCCCATTCTATGTGCCACCTAGAATTGCAACAATAGAATTTATCAGGCAACTAATTTTGAATTTATCCGGTAAATGAGTGGATAAGCCACTACAAAATGAATGTTTCCTTATGTAGATTTGTATACATAGAGGGGTTTGTATTGAGTGATAAGAAGCTCTTGACTCCTACCATTCCCTATAATAAAGAGCATGAGCAATGTGAGGAGGAGGACCTCATCAGAAACATGATGGATAATGAGGAGATAAATCAAAGAGCAAGTAAATTCAATGAATTAAAGCATTTAGAGAGATAGGTAAAGAGTAAGGGATTCTCTTTTGGATGTTTCTTTCTAGAATTACCTTATTTTAAAAGGCTTGATGCTATGATTGAATCCCACAATCTGCTATGTGAACAACCGGAAGATTTACTTATGGTGAAGGATAAAAGACAGGAAGAACACTCATCATCAGAGTATGAAGAGGACAGTGAAGGAGGGTACTCAGTACCTAGCCCCCCTCCAATGGCTCAGCCATTGATTGAAGGAAATCCAATAGAAGAGGCAGAGGGAGAACAAGGAGAAAATATAATTGACCTAACACAGGTCCCTGAGGAAGAGGTTACAAATGAGCCCCCACCAAAAAAGAAAAAGGTTGAAACAAGGGAACCATCTCATGGGAAGAAGAAAGAGAAGAAAAAGGACATAATTTATACCCTTATTAGAGGGGATAGGCCTTATGATCATGAGCTAAGAAATAAAATAAGGAAAGGTAAAAATCTACAAAAGGATAATGAAGAGGAGATTGTATTGCCTCTTCTAACTTGCACAGATGAAAGAGTGTTATCTCAACAACAATTTTTAAGTGATGAAAATTTCATTAAAACTAAGGAATTCAAAGACTTCCTTATTTGGAACAAACAACAACATGTTGGTACAAAGCTACAATTGGCATAAGGTGACCAAGTAACAAAGGAGGCTTTGCAGGAATTACAAGAATATGATCTAGAATCATAACAGCTAACTCTTGAAGAGGCTAGACAACTGGTAAAATCCAGTGGCATATTATTGGTAGAAGGATGGCATTTGTCCTCAACTTCATAATAGACCAAATAAGGAAGAAGATTGATGTTAAATTTTCATCATAAGTTAAACTTGGCGAAATGATTAAAGGATTTGTATACAATCCAAAATCCCAAGCATTAGTGATGTGGATCTTAGCTCCAAAAGATCAAAAACCATCTGTGCTAGATATACAGGAAAAAATGGAAGGAGACAAGATCATTTTGTCTATCCAAAATGCAGGCGATTTAGAGATCTCTCAAGTGCTCACTTATTTTGCATAATTAAATGAGGCTAAGACAACTCAATTGTCTAAGAGATTCAACAAATTATCTGGTGAAACAAGTTCCATTGTTAAGGACAGAGAGTTGTCTCTTATCAAGATCAAGTCACAAGAGAAACTAATAAATGAATTGACACAGAAAATAATGGATATGCCTAAGGTTGCCTCAGCTAAGCCTAAAGAGGTAATGGATGCTGAGATCCAAACAGAGAAAACATAGTATGCTGCAGTGGAAATAGAGAAAGCAATCAAGGAGCATAATAGTGTTATTTTGGAAGCATTGATGCAAGTTTTGAAGCATAGAATAAAGGTAATAAAAGATAAATCTGATGTTGTATATGATGGGTGGTCCCACAATAGTGTGTCCCACTTTTTTGAACATCCTAATTTTTGCTGAAATTGCACATTTTTAAGAAAATGTGATGATTTAAGCCTTGAGAGGTCCCATTTGAAGGAGTAAATTCAAAATGGCTAGATAAAATCCTCTTGGATCAAAATCCCCTTGGTATAATCCCTCTGCTCCTCACTCACACCTATAATCGAGTCTCCTTTGAACCCATCAAAATGCTGACAAAAAATTTCTTTGAAATTAACTTTTTGTGGGATCAAATAAATTCATTTGAAAAACCCAAATATAGGATGATAGTACTCCGAGAAAGCTTTCCAATGATTATGGGTTATATATATATATATATTGAGTTTATTGAGACTTTTCTTTTTAAGTTTTACTAAACATAGGTTGTCTGACCATTTAGCGACTTCTCTGTTTGACACTTCTAGAAAAATAGTAAATTAGGGGAAAAAAATTATGAAAAATATCTAGGAAATAGATATTTATGTTACCTTTCTATCAAAAAAAGAATAAATTAATTTTGATACATAGAGATATAGTTAGAGTGATCAAAGTGAACCTATGTCCAAATTATAATTAATGTCTCTTCATAACTCAATAAACTATTAAATATTCAACCAAATTGAATGAAACCAAATGGATACCATAGATATTTGTGTTAAAAACCTAAATTCAAAATAATTATGTTCTTATCAGTTTTATATAAAAATTTATGTTGATCAAAGTGAGTGTCACTCCTAAAAAATCTTGCTTTTTTACAAAAATAAATTTTGAAGGAGAAGGAAAAATGGATACAAATAAATTCCAATTTTTTTTCAAAAAAATATATTTATAAACTAGAAAAAAAATTCTAAAAGTCACTAGTTTACATCATCTTCAAATTCTTAATGGTTTTACGACAATAGATGTCCGAAAGCAAAGTTTTTTTTTAGAATGTTCATTTCAGTGTCAAAGTTGGCCAAAAAGTGGGACACAGTTTTGTGAGATCACCCTGATGCCTATGGTAAGTTTTTAGGCTTGCAAGCTGAGGTAAACAATTTTGTTACAATTTTGAACCCATACTATACAACATGGTCACTTAGAACAAGTTTATTTGAAAGGTTAGCATCTTTGCAACCCCTAAGACCAGATTTGTCTGAGATAGTAGTCCAAGCAGCAGAGGAAATAGAGCAGATAGGATTTACTTTATCATTCTTTAAAGGAAAAGCAAATCAGATTGAGGCTAGAATGAAAATGTTTGCACCTAAATACAATAGATTTGTGCCATCAATGAGGTCAGAGGACAATCAAATCAAGCCATTAGGGTCATGGATCTTAGAGTTTTACAATATAATGCCTAATAGAGAGGTATATATTTCTAATAAAGGTGAGCTAGATATGGAGAGGTACAATAAGATTTTGGATGAAGCCTTTAAGGTTGAAACAGATTTTAATAAATTTTTTACAGATGTCAATAGTATCACTGATGCCAGGTGGGAAAGATTAAAGGAAAAACTTGAAAGAATTCAAAGCTTTAATTGGCCTATTGATGTTGAAGTCATAGCATGGGATGTACTGACAAAACCAAGAAAGAAGAAAGCTACAGACATAGACTTGGACATCTTGGATACAAAGTAGAAGACATCTGGCACCTACTCTTTGAGCACATGATGGTTAGCTAACTTGAAGACTAGTGTAAGTTATCCTATATTGGAGGTCACTAGATCTCGTTATAAATATCAGAAGCTATCCCTAAGAAAATCATATTTCATTCTTCATTTTTGTCTATCCACCACTTGGTGTTTTCTTCTCTTTTGTCTCTTCTATGTTTTAGGGTTAGGTCTTTTAAACTATCTGAAGCTTGTTGCATCCTTATCTTAAGGATTCCAATATGGTTTAGGCCTATATATAGAAATCATTGTAACATTTTTAAGTGCTGGGATAATGGAATAGAATTGCAAGGAAGACTACAAAAATCTGTTTGAGCCTTTGTACTAATTGTCTATCTGAATGTATTTGAAGTTTTAAGACATTAATACAATATATTGCAACCTCTTTTTTTGTATCTTGATTGTCTATTTTCATTTATGTTACAGTTCTTCTATGTTTATTTGTAAGGCACTTAGACATACTGATCACAAGGTGGTTGTGCAGTCATTTGTGAGCTCCTTCAAGGAAGGATTAATTATTAATTATTTCAAGTGACCCCAGAGAACTTAGCATTAGTGTAAGGATTTGATGGTGGTTATATAAATAGAGGATAATTTGTAAGGAATTTTATCTTCATTGCAAGTATTTTATTGATCACCTTACTATGGATTTATACCATATATTGACTCTGTAGCCCATAGGATCAGGCACTGGTTTATAGTTTTGTATGTAACTGTTCAATTCATTCAACATTTAAAGAACAACCAGGGAGCACAATAGTGTTATTTTGGAAGCATTGATGCAAGTTTCATAGCATAGAATAAAGGTAATAAAAGATAAAGCTGATGTTGTATATGATGCCTATGGTAAGTTGCCAGGTTTGCAAGCTGAGGTAAACAATTTTGTTACAATTTTTAACCCATACTATACAACATGGTCAGTTAGAACAAGTTTATTTGAAAGGTTAGCATCTTTGCAACCCCTAAGACTGGATTTTCCAGAGATAGTAGTCCAAGAAGCAGAGGAAATAGAGAAGATAGGATTTATTTTATCATTCTTTAAAGGAAAATAAAATCAAATTGAGGCTAGAATGAAAATGTTCAGACCTGATTACAATAGATTTGTGCCATCAATGAGGTTAGAGGACAATCAAATCAAGCCATTAGGGGCATGGATCTTAGATTTTGACAATATAATTCCTAATATAGAAGTATATATTTCTGATAAAGATGAGGTAGATATGGAGAGGCACAATAAGATTTTGGATGAAGCCTTTAAGGCTGAAACAAAGTTTAATAATTTTTTTATAGATGTCAAGAGTATCACTGATGTTAGGTGGGATAGATTAAAGGAAAAAATTGAAAGAATTCAAAGCTTTAATTGGCCTATTGATGTAGAATTCATAGCATGGGATGTACCAAAAAAACCAAGAAAGAAGAAAGATGCTGACATAGACTTGGACATCTTGGATACAGAGTAGAAGACATCTGGCACCTGCTCTTTAAGCACAAGAAGGTTAGCTAACTTGAAGACTAGTGTAAGTTAGCCTGTATTGGCAGTAACTAGATGTTGTTATAAATATTAGAAGCTATCTTGAACATATATAGACAAAGGTGCCAGTATCCACAAGAAGAAAAAAGAAAATCAGATTTCATTCTTCATTTTTTTTCTATCCACCGCTTGGTCTTTTCTTATCTTTTGTCTTTTCTATGTTTTAGGGTTAGGTCTTTTAAACCATCTGAAGCTTGTTGCATCCTTATCATAAGTATTCCAAGATGGTTTAGGCCTATATATAGAACTCATTGTAACATTTTTAAGTGATGGGATGAGAATGGAATAAAATTGCAAGGTAGACTACTAAACTTTGTCTGAGCCTTTGTACTAATTGTCTATCTAAATGTATTTGAAGCTTTAAGATATTAATACAATATATTGCAATCTCTTTTTCTATATCTTGATTGTCTCTTTTCATTTATGTTATAGTTCTTGTATTTTTATTTGTAAGGCACTTAGACATATTGATCACAAGGTGGTTGTGCAGTCATTTGTGAGCTCCTTAAAGGAAGGATTAATTATTTCAAGTGACCCCAGAGAACTTAGCATTAGTGTAAGGATTTGATGACAATTATATAAATAGAGGATAATCCTTATTGCATTACTATTTTTTTTTGTCAAAATACTAGTTTGGATCATTAAGCTCTGTATTGAGGTAGTTATAGTCATTTGCATAGTCATCTACGTATTGATCCATTAAAAAGTATTCAGTAGATTAGTAAGAAGATAATCCACTTAAAAGATATTGTCTATCAGTAATCATCCATAGGTAATACATGCCTAAGTCAGTGGATCTCAAAAAATAAGGAGGAGGTAATCTAATATCCTCATCAATTAGGCATTTCTCTTGCTTGAATAAGTTATTTCAATATTGGGAGTCATAGAGTGAAAATAAGCATTCAAGCATATTGAGGTTCAACAAGAAAAATCCCTAACAAACACTAGACAAAGGTCATAAACTATCATAAACTTAACATTAGTGTAAGTATTTGATGACAGTTATAGAAATAGAGGATAATCTGTAAGGCATTTTATCTTTATTGCAAGTATTTTATTGATCACCTTACTATGGATTTATGCTAGATATTGACTTTGTAGCCAATAGGATCAGGCACTGGTTTATAGTTTTATATGTAACTATTCAATTCATTCAGCATTTAAAGAACAATCATTCAAATTACATTACATTTATAATAGAGCATACATTCCAAACAATTAGACTCACAAAGTATACAATTCAAGTCTACTGATTCCTTTTAGAGAGAATCAAAATAAGTTATCCCTCCTGAAGTTTGTAAGGACTAAAAAAGGAAGAAGGATGAGAATCTAGTTATATGTTCAGGATAGCTTCTGATATTTATAACGATATCTAGTGACTGCCAATACATGCTAACTTACACTAGTCCTCAAGTTAGCTAACCATCTTGTGCTCAAAGAGTAGGTGCCAGATGTCTTCTCCTCATCATCCATCATGTTTCTGATGAGGTCCTCCTCACATTGATCATGCTCTTTTTTATAGGGAATGGTAGGAGTTAAGAGCTTCTTAGCACTCAATATAAACCCCTCTATGTCTACAAATCTACACAGGGAAACATTCATTTTGTAGTGGCTTATCCACTCATTCATCAGATCCACTACATGCTTGCCAATTGTAAAGTTAAATATCTTGAATTGTCTTAGGGTAAATGTACCCTTTCTATGAGGAGCTAAGTGTTCGCTATCTGTCAAAATCAGTTTCCTGATAAATTTTATTGCTGCAATTCTGGGTGGAACATAGAATGGGAGAATGTGGGGTGGGTGCATGCAACCATACACCCTTATCAAAGTATAATTATTCTCATAGAAGAAGCCTCCCCAATTACGATCTCCCAGCCATTTGTCTATACACTGGCATGGCGTTAATAGCTGCAGTACCTTTACTAGCGCCTTTATGGATGTTGGCACCTTTGTGTATATATGTAGTAGTGACTGCATAGGCATCTAATCTAAGGCTTGGGGCTTCTACATACTCTGAGGTGTTCTCCTCATGACTAGACTGATTAGTATTCTTCCTTCTAGTGCTATTCTCTTCACTTCTTGGAGAAGAATCATTGAGGCTTGCTTGGTTTTTCTTCTATCTCTAAGACATCTTATTTTTTGAAGTAGTTGGGATCCCACTACCCAAATCAACTTCAAGATTGTTTCTCATTCTTGACCTAGTATTCATTTGAAAATATATACTTGACTTTTCCACTAATCACAGAGATTTCACTTTTAGAGTCGTCACCCAACACTAGTTTGGGAGATGTGTAGTAGAACTTTAACTATGAATACTATAAAAATAACTTAGGAAAATTCAACTGTAAATTTGATTTGTCTTTTGAAACTAGACATTTTGAATAATTTAATCAAGAATTTATAATTTCTATCCCCAACAGAATCGCCATTATTGTGCCATAAATCAGAACAAGTATCTCCTCTAGATCCTTGAATACTATTGTGCCCAAATTTATCTCCTCTAGATCCTCAATTTTGGCATTGCTTACCCTTACTGTATGTTCATTCTAATTAGTAAAAAATGCCTCAATTTGTACCAATCCCTTAGGAATATGTTTAAAACTGAGTTAGACAACCTCATCCCCCAGTATACAAGCCTTACCATCAATGACCTCAAGCAAATTGTTGCAATCTATGTATTGGTCTTCATAATGATCAAGGCACTAAAGAAATATAAGGATATCTTGGTCATCCTCAAACACTTGCCAGTTGTAGATTTTGTCTAGGAAAAATGGTCCTATTTTAACTTCCACAATTGATACCCCATTTAAGGTCATATCATCATTTTTCAAAGCCACATTGGCCAAGAAATCTGCCATAATGTTTCTAGACCTTTCTATCCAATTTATATTAAAGGCATCAAAGAATTCTATTTGGTCCCAAATAGAATGTCTATAAATTTTTAATTTGTCATTCTTTACAACATATTTGGACCTTACTTGGGCTACTACTAACTCTGAGTCACCATAGAATTATAAGCATTTTATACCATGTTCAGTAGCAATTACTAGCCCTAGAAACAAAGCTTCATATTCTGTTGTATTATTTGTACACTGAAAAGATAACATAAAAGAATATTTGAATGTGGTACTTGATGTAGATATAAGTATAACTCCATCTCTTGATCCTTCTTTTGAACAGGCTCCATTAAAATACATTTGCCACAAACCATCACTCTGTGTAGACAATTCTTTCACTAAAGGATCAACATTTTCACACTGGTGAGTAGTCCTTTTGATTCTGAAATTTTCTAGGTCAATGTCAACACAGTAGTGAATATTTGCATCCTCATGCAATTCTACCATGTGAGGTGGTCTTCCCTCTCTAGATACCTTTACATAATTCCAACTATATTCAAAGTGGCATAGGATAGGTCACATTGAATACTACCTCCCATTGAAGCACTCTATTTTCTAGACAACAACATGTCATAATGTGGTGGTATGTCAACCACGACTACACTCATAGTCAATATTATATCTGGGAACATGTCTAATTTGTAGGGTAGGGCTTCAATAGTTCCAACAATAGGGATTTCTATTGAGTCCATTGCTTGACACATCCCATGAGGAGTATCTACTTGTAAACCCATAGATCTCATAATTTCTGCAGGCATTACTATATTGGATGCTCCTGAGTCTATAATATAAATTTTTAGCATCTTTCCATTTATAACCAATGTTAAGAAAAAGGGGTCAACAACCCCTGCAGAAGTGTTTGTGTTTAAGTAAATTTGAGGGATCTCAAAAATCATCCCCTCAGGCTCTTTTCCCTTGTTGTTGAGTTTCTTTTCAATATGTTTTTTTTTATGAGGTTTTACTGTTGATACATTATTCAACATTGAAAGAACTTTCTCCTTGTGTTCTTTTATTCTCATCATCTCTAGGAATGGGACCTTCATAGTCATCTGAGATAAACAATGTCCCACATCCATTGGATTATACTTTACATCAAAATTTTTAGGCTTTTCTACAATAATATTATTCTCTTCTATTTGAATATTAACAACAAGTTCTCCCCTTTTAGATTTCTTATTTTCTACTTTGGGGGAAGAAGAACTTGCTTCTGGCTCTTTAGCCTTTTCTACATGTACATATTTTTGTTCATTGGATTTGTTTACTATTTTGACCTTAGGTCTATTTGCATTTTCCCTATGTCCATATTTTTTAGGTACGTATTTGGCATCTGGTTTGTTTTCTTTTATGAAGATGCTTGATGGCTAACTACCAACATTACCCACCACTTTGTTTCTTAAATGATAGGTTTTACTTGCTTTACTAACTAAGTCAGTAGTGATCCTAGCTTTTTCCTCATCAGAGGATTTTCTCACTACTAATGGTTCCTGACTGTCTTGAGCATAAAACCTTATGTGGTCAACCCTTTCTTCTTCTTCACTATCTGACAAGATTTGTTGTTGATGAACTTCTATTCTTCCTTGCGAGCCATATATGTCATGATTTTCAATTTCATCATCAGAATCCATATCATGAAAAGAATATGCATTATTCATACTATAATCACATGAATCATTTTAATCCTTTTCTTTCTCTTCATTTTCTTTTAAATCTAGGGAAACAATGCAAAAATCAGGATTGTGTGGTGCCTCACAAGCTTCACACCAAAAGTCATCATTACACATGTAAATAGTATTTTTATGTAGGGGATCAGGAGTCCTATTCTTAGTTTTGTCTTTTCTTGGTGGAGCAATAGGCTTACCATATTTGAATTGGGTACTATAGGGATAGTTTTGCATCCAATTTTGTGGGTTGTAATTATTATTATAGGATGGCTTATTATTCTATGGAGCCTTGTACTATTTGTATTCAGGTTCCTTTTGATTACTCCTATTAAACCATTGATCTTCTCTTTTACCCAATTTTCCTGATATCCTCCTATCCATCTCTATATTCATATTTGTTTTATAGGATTCTGTTAAAGTTCTTGGATTCTTATCTCTAAGTGCATAGCCCATTTTTGAATCAAAAGCATCGAGATAGGTAGCAAGACATACCTTTTGATCCAACTTCATTTTTTGAAACAACTTATGCATAGCTCATTTGAATCTTGTATTGAACTCAGTTAGTTCTTCATTTGAGTTCTTCCTTACATTGTTAAACTTATTGAGAAAACCATTCATTAGTATTATCACCATATTGATCCTTGAATAAATCAATCAGTTCATCCATTGCTCCTACAGAACCATGAGATAGACTCCTAAACCATTCCCTAGCATCTTCTAATAGAGATTGTACAAAAAAATTCATAAGAACATCTTCATGATTGATAGTTAAATCATCTATAACATCAAAGAATTTTCTTAAATTAGCTTCACAAGTTACAACATTATTTCATGAAAATTTTGGAAGTTTTTCTCCCATATCTTCTAGTATTGTATTGGGGTAACCTAGAATTCCAAAGAAAGAAAATTTCTTGTACCTTTCTGAAGGAAGAGGTCTCCTTTGGAATTTTTCATTATCTTTAGGAGCGAATAATTTTCTATGGTCTTTAAAAGAAGAAGCCTTTTTCTTTGATGTTTTTGCATTCTCTGTATCAGCAAAAGAGATTGTAGTTGACTGCAAAAAATCAATTTTTATTTTCATCTCAATAGTAGTAGCTTCTAATTCAACTTTATCCAACATCTTAGCCATAGTTTCTATTTCTTTTTTAATATTTTCAATGTCAATGTCTAGTTTAGACATTTGATCAGTCAAGTTCTTTTGAGTTTTTGGCTCCTCAAATTCTGTTTCTAGAACTTTACTTTTTCCTTTATCTTTGAAGTCTTGAGGACCTAAAATTTTGTGGATGCTGGTAGTCTCCTGGTCTATGCAAGACCTCTCACTATTCTTTGCATCTTTATGTCTCAGGGATCTTCTCCTATACTTTTCAGCATCTTTCTACTCATGATTTTTCTTTTTATGTTCTTTTTCCCTTTTCATTTGTTGAATAAGGGATAATTTTTTCATGAGGATTCTTTCTTCCTCTACAAGCTCATCAGAAGAAACTTTAGAGTTTGAGCTAATTGTATATGTTCCTTCTCTCTCACTAGAAGTAGTAGTGACTGCATAGGTGTCTAGTCCAAGGCTTGGGGCTTCTACATACTCTGAAGCACTCTCCTCATGACTAGAATGATTATTATTCTTCCTTCTAGTGCTATTCTCTTCACTTCTTGGAGAAGAATCATTGATGATTGTTTGGTTTTAATTCTATCTCCAAGACATCTTAGTTTTTGAATTAGTTGGGATCCTAGTATCCAACTCAACTTCAGGATTGTTTCTCATTCTTGACCTAGTATTCATATTTGAAAATAAATACTTGAATTTTCCACTGATCATAGAGATTTCACTTTTAGAGTCGCCACCAAACACTAGTTTGGGAGAAATGCAGTATAAATTTAACTATGAATACTATAAAAATGACTTAGGCAACTTCAATTGTAAATTTGATTTTTCTTTTGAAACTAGAGATTCTGAATACTTTAATCAAGACTTTATAATCTCTATCCCCAGTAGAGTCGCTATTTTGTTAGGGATCTTTCCTACTAAACCTCAATATGCTTGAATGTTTGTTTTAACTCTATGACTCTTAATATTGAAATAACTGATTCAAGAAAGAAAAATCCCTAACAAAGAATATTACCACTAATGGTGATTTGAGGTCAGTAATGAAATTCTATGATAAATTTGATATAGAAATAAAAAGTGAGATAGAATATGCAATAGTTAAGTATATGTACAAGTTTAAATAGGCTTAGATTGAAATTGTACCAGAACTCCCCAAATCCCTATATAACATACTTGATGTAATGAAGAACATTACAAAAAAGAAGGAAATAGAGTTGAGAGAACAAGAAATAATAGAATTATGTCTGGTGATATAAGTAGAATATTTGAAAGATGTGATGAAAAAGATAGAACCTCACCTTAGAAGAAAAATAAGGATGAACAAGATTATGGTTTGTGAACTAGAAGATGTGGTTAAGGAAACCAAAATAACAATGAAAAATATATTGTGGAAGGAGAACCTATCACTCATTACTGAAGCACAAGGAGCTAGCACTTCGACACCCACTATAAAAAACATGATCAATAGCTCTTTTTTTACTTCCTTTTTTGCTTTCACCCACAGTTTCAATGTATTTTTCTCTAATTTGCTGAAAAGTTGGCACTATTTTTTGGGATGGTGCTATTTTTGGAGTTGTTTGCATCGAATAAAATAAGAAAGCAATATTTAGTGCCTAATTTAGCTCCTAAATTAATTCCTAATTTATCACCTAAATTAGTAGTGCCTAATTTAGTGCCCAATTTAGCACCTAAATTACTCCTTAAATTAGATCCTATTTTAGTAGCACCTAACTTAGCACCTATTTTAGCACCTAGTTTGGAACCTAAATTAGTACCTAATTTAGAACCTAAAGTAGCACCTAAATTAGTAGAGCCTAACTTAGTGCTTAATTTTGTGCCTAAATTAGTGCCCAATTTAGAACCTAAATTAGTGCTTATTTTAGTAGCACCTAACTTAGTGCTTATTTTAACATCTAAATTAGTGCCTAGTTTAGCACCTAAAATAGCACCTAATTTAGAACCTAAAGTAGTTTCTAAATTAGTCACGCCTAAATTAGCTCCTAATTTTGCACCTAAGTTAGCACCTAAATTAGTGCTTAAATTAGCATTATGCATTATGAACTCCCCAAAACTATCCTTATACATGCATGCATCACATGGGCTCCAAAATTGACATAGAAATACTCCTAAAATTGCTTCAAAAATATTCATAATTCATGCAGAAAAAACCCCCCCGATGCAAATTAGGCAACTAGAAGAATGACAATCCCAACTCACTGATTCTTCACCCTTTGACACAACTTCTAAATCAACCTTCAATTGAGATTATTAATCACCTATACCATATATAGTCATGAACTTCATACTTATAGGGATTTATAAGAGTTCTTCCTCCTTAAGATACCTCACACTAGTCCTATGAACAATTTTGAGCACTTCATTCAAAGGTTGGGGTCATAAAGGACCAAAACTGCCCTATTGGCTAGTAGCCCTAAAACCTTAAATTTTTAGGGACAACTCCAAACTTATCCAAAGAAACCCTTACACTAATTATGGTTTTAGATATCCTTTATTGGCCTTAGACAAACTCCAAGAGATTGAGTCTTGACTCTTCTTCTGCACCCCCAAAAACTCACAAATGGACACAAACCTAATAAGCCTAATTATTATTGGTTTCCAATGTAAGTTGTAATGTCCCCGCCAAGGAACCCATAAGGAATCAGGTCTTATGACCAAAAATTACAACTAAATTTTTTATTTATTTTTATTCTAACATTAATTCATTACTACTTCACATTTACATTCCTTAAGGTTCCCTTAATGAATTCATTTGCTAACATATTTACATTACTTATCCAAATTGAATTTCATTTCCTTTCTTTACTTTCACATTT